>JARFJB010001511.1:737500-780000 GCA_036346205.1 Vesta saturnalis
AGGACCCAGGAAACTTAGAGAAAGTGTTCCAAAAATACCAATATTATTTTAAACTACAGAAAGGTCCGAAAGTCCTGTCACCGCCCCCTATTTGTATGTGTTGTATGTGTATTTGCGAACATGCCACAGTATATGTTGATAGTTACAGTTTTAAGTTGTTTAGTGGTCCAGAATATCAGTATGGACACCGTCATTGTCACGGCACAAAATGATGCGGCGCCAGGTCCTGTGTGAGATTTTGCGAAGAATAAGCAGGGTGATATCCCTGAATGCCTCCCTAACAGCTTCCTTCAATTCTTCAACACACTGATATCGTTGTTTCATGACCTTCTGCTTAATTATTCCCCACAGAGAATTGTCGCACGATGTTAGATCTGGACTCTTGAGAGGCCACTCGATCGGCGCTGGCAGATGCTGCGATCCTCTCCCTATCCACCTCTGGGGTAGCACTTCATCCAAGAATTCTCGGACACGGAGAACGTAGTGAGCAGGAGCTCCATCTTGTTGAAGCCAACTGTCATCAAGAATGTTCAGTCTTTGAAGCTATGGAATGAACCATTCCTACAACATTTCCATGTAAGAATGTTGATTGACAGTACCGTCAAAAAATACGGCCCTATCAGATTCCTACTGGAAATTGCTGCCCAGATCATAACATGTGGTGGATTATTCTCTAACTCTTCATAATAATATGGATTTTCTTTGCTCCCGACGAAAATACCTCTATTCCGAGAAGATCGGTAAATTGCACATTCGTCTGAGAAGAAAACTTTGCCTCGCTGCAGGAGTGTCATAAACACATCGAGTAATCTTGAGCAAGCTTCATGTTTTCGCCGAATGTCCTCATCACTCAACTCGTTTACGAATGTTGGCTTAAAACATTTTAATTCCAGATCTTTTTTCATGTGTGTCAGCATAGTCGTTTTTGGAATTCCAAGTTCAGAAGATCTTTTTCGCAATGATTTCTCGGGAGATCTGGTCACAGAATCCGCCACTGCTGCACAAGTTTCTTGTCGTGTTGATGGTTGACCTGTCCTCTTTCCATCCAGAACGGATCCAGCTGTAAACAGTTTCTGTTGCCATCGCAGTATCGTTCTCTTAGGTGGCGCTTCTTTATTGAATCGTGCCGCAAAATCCCCTTGCACATCTCTCTGGTTTTCCCGGAGTGTGCACGTTCATGAGCCCATGCACTTGCCAAAACACGTTCTTTCACACTATACGTACTTGTGTCCATCTCCTGAAAAGAAAATTTACATATAAGTATGCATCATAACACAAAAAGGGGGGGTGACAGGACTTTCGGATCTTACTGCATAATGAATGCCTTATGATAAATAAAAATCAACACAAGCTTCATTTTTCAGAGAACAGTTTATTTTTTCGAGAAATAAAAGATAACATACAGTTGATACCAGAAACGTAATATTACGTTTGACTATTCTCTCATTAGAAAGTGAAGAGTTTTAGTCAGCCTAGAAATTAAAATTCGCTCCGCGTATGATAGGTTTCAAAACAAGACAAAACACACAGTCCTACATCACACAGTCCTACATCACATTTGGAGCACTGGTATCTGGATTCTCTCCTGATTATCTTCCCTCTTACTGTCCCTTTTTCCGGAACAAACTGCACAAACCCTAGTAGCATTTTTCTTAGACGTAGCTGCTACATAGCTGGGAAAATGTTTTCTATTATTTGCAAACGAAAGTCTAAATGTGTCAAGTTACCACCTGACCTCTAATACAGAATAAATGCGTTCCACATCCCATACTCGACTAAATGGAAAAACATCTTTTTGTAATATTTTTCCCTCTCCTTCTGATGACAGGATAGTCAGACAGATGTTGATCGATTCGGTCAACACCTCCCATGGTGAAATTGTAATCATGTGCAACAACCGGTCGCTTTATCAAATCCCTCCCTGTTGATGTTCTTCTCTCTTTCTCAAGTGTGTTTGTGGAATGCACTGTTGACAGCAAGTGTACATCTTTTTTATCGTTCCACTTTAGAACTAATACTTTACCACGTTTAGAAGCAACCATCTCATCTTTCTTCAACATTTTGGTTGTCAGTTATGTAGGCATTAGTAGTACACGGGCACTTGACGCCATCTTGGATTTTGACGTCACTTCCGGTCAGGCCCACGTGGGGGGCCGTATTTTTTACCCTTATTTTATGGTTTCTTTTCGGAGGCCTTTTTCAACCCCTGCTGGAATTTTTATTCTTAATTAAAGCCTTTTTGTTTTTTACCCGCTCACGTGGAGGACGTATCTTCAACCCTTATTTTTTTATGGTTTCTTTTCGGTGGCCTTTTTCAACCCTTGATGGAATTTTCAATCCTAATTAGAGTCTTTTTGGCAGCTAAGCCTTTTTTGTAATCGCTTCTTTTTCGGAGACCTTTTTCAACCCTTGATGGAACTTTTAACCTTAATTATTATTGGTAGTATTAAGGGCCTTTTTGACAGCTAGGTCTTTTGTGCTCACTTACTTGAGAGATGTACATTTCAACCCTTGATGGAATTTTCAATGTTGTATTAAGAGCCTTTTTGACAGTATTTTTGTACTTGATCACGTGAGGGGCAGATGTAGGGGTTGGTCTTGGACCTGGGGGTTGGTCTTAGAGTTGGACTAGGTCTTAGGGCTGGGGGCTGGACCTGGGTTTGGTCTTAGGCTAGGCTGGACCTAGAGCTGGTCTTGGACTTGGAGTTGGTCTTAGGTTTTAGCTAGGTCTAGGGGTTGGCGTTAGTCTAGGGCTGGGGGCTGGACCTGGAATTGGTCTTAGGGCTAGGGTAGGGTGACAACTATTTCTGAAATTATCTTGTAGATCATTTGTTTCTTGGCCTAGCACTCTGATTGAAAAGGATGTTATTTAGTCTATTTAAACGAAGTTGCTGGTAGAGTATCTGTTAGTATCGTCTAGCGATTCAAGATGGAAGGTCAGTTTAAACACCCCTTTTCGGCAATAGTTGTGGGTCCGTCGGGTTGTGGGAAATCGTATTTTATCGTGGATTTTCTAAAAAATATCGAAACTGCCTGCGATACAGCTTTTTAAAAAATTATCTGGTTTTACAGTGAGTGGCAGCCTTTATTCAAGGATCTCTCTGTGAAATTTCAAAAGGGTTTACCTGATATGGAACAGTTTGACGGGGAAAAGCCTGCCTTAATAATAATTGACGATCTAATGCGCGAGACTAACGGCTCTGTGGTTGATATTTTTACAAAGGGTTGTCATCATCGAAATCTAAGTGTGTTTTTCTTAACGGAGAACATACTTCATCAAGGACGTGGACAGCGGGATATTTCTCTCAACGCACATTACATAATTTTGTTTAAAAACCCACGTGACAGAGCTCAGATACAGCATTTAGCAAGACAGATTTCGTCGGACAACCCAAAATTTTTAGAAGCAGCGTACCAAGATGCTATTTCAAGCTCGCACGGATATTTATTGTTCGATTTAAAACAGAATATACCGGATGTGCTACGTTATAGAACAAACATATTCGGGCTCAAGGTATCTGCGAGGTATATATAGCGAAAAAAGGGTTTAAGTCTCACAGTCATAAAGATTACATCATATACGATGGCTGGTTTGGTCTTAGGCTAGGGCTGGACCTGGAGCTGGTCTTGGACTTGGAGTTGGTCTTAGGGTTGAGCTAGGTCTAGGGGTTGGGGCTGGATGTGGAATTGGTCTTAGGATGATTTTTGATGGTTAGCTTTAACCCTAATTACGGTCCTTTGGCTGTATTATTAAGACCAGTACCCCTGGAGGTTAGGCAAACGCATACGCATACAATGTTGGAAATTGCACAATTACCCTAATAAGATATTATTATTAAAATTATGAATCCTATTGTTTAAAATGGTTATATACTATTGGGTACGTTCGGATGATCTCTTACCTATACGAGAAATTTATTTTATACATTGTATTTCTAATAAGGAGGTTCTTGTAAGACAGCAGTTGTGTTAGGGGTTGATCATGCGTGGGGGAATTTGAATGACAGTAAAATTTAATTATAGAACACTTATTTTTTATTGTAAATGTCATAATTAGAAAAAACCTCAGTGAGTTATAAAAAAAAAATTACTGATATTCAGGTTATTCTCTAATGAAACCAAAATTTTTTCTTAAGTTAATTAATTACATAACAGTTATTACAATATTGTCTTCTAAAACTAATATTAAAACATAGTTTACCTGCACTGATTTCATTGAAATATGTTTCATATCCATCCGACCGTTAAAATGTTGTACGCCTTAATATTTTTTAAAGAAACTTGTTACGTATAGCTTAGATGTGTTTTATAACTGTAATTAAAAATCTGTACAAGTAAATAAATAAAAGGTTAAAAGCACACTTACCAGCTCTGTACTTAAAGGACGTTTTGGACAATTGGTTTACGAGTGATAGTCACTGCTTTGTGTTGCTCGTCTAATCAAACTTTCTACGTTTTTACTTATGCATAGTTGATATATAACTGGTTCTCTATCAGTAAAAGTAATTTTTTCAAAGCGATTTGAGAATATTCATATTGTACATACGGACACGCAAAATTCTTTTTATAAAAAAACCTCATTAAATGTTTGGAAAGTAATAATTACTTGTTTTAAATTCCACAACAATATGCAGTAAGAAACCACTGTTCATGTTTACTTTTAGCTAATTACCGTGTAATTATATAATCCTGTTAAATTTAATATTCTAAAAAATTGATTACCAATATAAATGGTTAACATAATTTCTTTTAAAAAACACTAAATTATAAATTTTATAACACGATTTTTAAAACACACGTTCTGAATTAAAAAGAAAGAAAAAAACAGTAGGTATTACGCAATTCTTAATTAAAAAAGTAAGGTACTAAAAATATCTTTATTTATCAGAATAGAATGGTTGAACGGTATGCGTAGGGGTTGTTTGGTTGTGACACCATCTTCTGATTTAAGTAAACCTCCACCTGTGAGAAAAGCGAATGCATCCAATTGTTTACCGGTGCTACAACATCAGCGTCTGTAAGTGCTGTATCATCTTGCTTTAGAACTTTAGCTGTGATGTACAACATGGTCTGGCTTAAATCTATGTAATCGTTTCCATTTTCGGGGACTACAAATTCTATTGGGGCGTCATCACTCAGAGCTGATAAGGGCTTGTAAAATATCCATTCACCACTCTCGATACTTATCTGCGTCGACGGTAAAGCGAACAAATCCAGTTAGGACTTGACGTATTCACACGATTGGGCATGTAGAAAAGCCATTATCTTGAAAATATATCGTCGTAAGTAGGCTTCTTCTTAGCAGCAGCTCTCGGTAGAGACTGGTTATTATCAAGCAGACGTACTCTTTTATAACCCGAACCCTCCATCATTTTATCGATTTTCTCGTCGGCTTTACGCTTAAGGGTTCTACCTGCCTCGTGAAATCTTTCTTGAAACGAATCCTTAATAGGTCGATCCTCTATGACGTCACCAAGAATATTAGCACCCGTTCTAATAGCTTCTTTTCCAATAGCCTTTGCGCCTGACTTAAATAACGGTATTATATTTCTAAATATACCACCTAACCAGCTCCCTATTCCATGACCACGTTGATATGGCACACCTCTGTAGATAGAGTCGATACCGTTACCGGCCTGATTCATGTAATATTGCTGATAAGGGCAAACCATTATTGTACTTTCTTAAAGTATAGCTTCAGACACGACGTTCCAAACTCAAATTCCATTGCTGCACCTGTATCTGTTTTTATATTAATCTCGATGTTTTCAAATTCCCGTGTCATTACCGGTATGTAGTGTGCAGGCGAAAAAACCACATCTTTATGACCCCCGTAAGCATAGTTTTCTGAAGTAATGTTTATTATACGCGTAAGCGAAGATGTCGCAATAAACAAACATATGAGTTGGTAATCCTATCCATATACTAGGGGGTGACGGGGTATTGGTTCCATAGCTATGTTCTGATACGGACAATGACCCAATTGTAAGGCTAGACGTTGTGAGAATCCGAATAGCGAGAGCTGAGTTTTTAATTTCGTAGTGACGCACTTAGTTAGATTATGATATTCGATTGTTAGCAATTTACTTATTAGTACATGGTTATTTAGTTCGCTGATAATTTTTTCTATGTTGGCATAATTTCCCGAAGCGAATCGTATCACGTACCAGCCATCTTCTCGATCTTCTCGTTGTGGCGTTGAAAATATTCTGGGCCCTTTTTTAATGTCTTTTTTAACACGTTCTCGCCAGGTGGTCCTGTTCTATAATACATTTAATTATCTGTTACACTGACAGCGGCAAAAGAACATGGGCACTGCATTTACGATATCCCTACAACCCACGACCCCGTTCATCTTATTCGCTTACCTGGAAATACGTCATAGAGCTATTACCCAATAAGGTAAGATAAAACTCCATTTTCATATAATCTCTCAATTGCGAAGCTAACACCCATCTATTAAATTTGTCACTGTATCCACGCCACTTGACCAGGTATTGTTTATATCGCCCACGGCCCTTCTCTGCTCGAATCTTATCGACTTTGAATAGAGTATCCTTATCCTTCTTTTTATCACCGCACTAATTGTAAAAACTTCCTCGCTCCAATTCGTTTCATATCCTTTCTCAAAGGTGTACTTAGTTCTGGCGATTCTGACATGAGATACCTTTGAAGAACTTGGTTGTACTGCAGCCATTTGTCATGGTCGGTCATTTTAGTTTTTAAAACATTAACTTTAAAACTTTAACATCTGGTGACTGTAAGCGCTGTATAAAGTCCATTGGTAGAATAATCATCTTCTTCAGATTGTGATCCATGGTTATTGAAACATATTACCTAGGATTCCGCCGAGTAATGGTCCTAACAGGAGTGGTAGAAATGCACCACCTTTCTGTACAAGAAACTGTTTCTTCTTTTTTATAGATTCGCCTCTCTGTGCCAAGCGTTTTAAAATGTGCTTATGTTGAGACAGTCGCTGCTTCTGATCAGCTGACAGAGGTACACGACCTTTTAAAATGTTATGTGCACACTCGCAAATACACTCTACCTGCTTACTATCCAAACATTTCAATAAAGCGTCACGTTGACGCTGAGACTTCAAACCCTTTTTTCGCTATATATACTTGGCAGATACCTTGAGGGCCGAATATGTTTGTTCTATAACGTAGCATATCCGGTGTATTCTGTTTTAAATCGAACAATAAATATCCGTGCGGGCTTGAAGTAGCATCTTGGTACGCTGCTTCTAAAAATTTTGGGTTGTCCGGCGAAATCTGTCTTGCTAAATGCTGTATCTGAGCTCTGTCACGTGGGTTTTTAAACAAAATTATGTAATGTGCGTTGAGAGAAATATCCCGCTGTCCACGTCCTTGATGAAATATGTTCTGCGTTAAGAAAAACACACTTAGATTTCGATGATGGCAACCCTTTGTAAAAATATCAACTACAGAGCCGTTAGTCTCGCGCATTAGATCGTCAATTATTATTAAGACAGGCTTTTCCCCATCAAACTGTTCCATATCAGGTAAACCCTTTTGAAATTCCACAGAGAGATCCTTGAATAAAGGCTGCCACTCACTGTAAAACCAGACAACTTTTTCAAAAGCTGTATCGCAGGCAGTTTCGATATTTTTTAGAAAATCCACGATAAAATACGATTTCCCACAACCCGACGGACTCGCAACTATCGCCAAAAAGGGGTACTTAAACTGACCTTCCATCTTGAATCGCTAAACGATACTAACAGATACTCTACCACCCTTTTCGTTCAGAGTGCTAGGACCAGAAACAAATGCTCTACAAGATAATTTCAGAAATAGTTGTCACCCTACCCTAGCTTTAAGACCAATTCCAGGTCCAACCCCCAGCCCTAGACCAACCCCAACCCCTAGACCTAGCTCAACCCTAAGACCAACTCCAAGTCCAAGACCAGCTCCAGGTCCAGCCCTAGCCTAAGACCAAACCCAGGTTCAGCCCCCAGCGCTAAGACCTAGTCCAAGTCCAAGACCAACCCCCAGGTCCAAGACCAACCCCTACATCAACATTGAAAATTCCATTAAGGGTTGAAATGTACATATCTCAACTAAGTGAGCACAAAAAAGATCTAGCTATCAAAAAGGCCCTTAATACTACCAATAATAAGTAGGGTTAAAAATTCCATCATGGGTTGAAAAAGGTCTCCGAAAACGAAGCGAGTGCAAAAAAGGCTTAGCTGCCAGAAAGGCTCTAATTAGGATTGAAAATTTTATAAAGGGTTGAAAAAGGCCACCGAAAAGAAACCGAAACCATAAAAACATAAGGGTTGAAAAGACGTCCTCCACGTGAGCGGGTAAAAAACAAAAGGGCTTTAATTAGGGATAAAAATTCCAGCAGGGGTTGAAAAAGGCCTCCGAAAAGAAACCATAAAATAAGGGTGAAAAATACGGTCCCCCACGTGGGCCTGACCGGAAGTGACGTCAAAATCCAATATGGCGTCAAGTGCCCGTGTACTACTGGAATTTTTTTCCTTTTTGCTCTTACTGTGCCAAAAGTATCTGTCCTATGTTTTACAAGAATGTCTGCAAACTGCGGACTAGTATAAAAATTGTCGGTTGTAAGATAATATCCTTTCTCCAAGTAGGGTTTCATCAGTGTCATAACTACCTGTGTAGAAGAGGAATGACCGCGGAACTCTGGATTGAAGTTAGTTCCTTTGTCCGTATAAATAATTGAATTGCACATATAGCCAGATTTAGACTCGCACAATAAAAAGGACTTGATTCCAAATCGGCCACGTACTGGCGCCATCCAAGTCTACCTTTGAAATGCATGAGACTCTCGTCGATAGTTATGTCACGATCAGGAGTGTATAAATTTTGAAATTTTCTGTTCAGTAAATGATAGATGGGCCAAATTTTGCATAACTTGGGATTTGGATGCGTGTTTCGATCAAATGCAGATTCGTCGTACAAATGAAGATGTTTTTTTAGAGCCAGAAACCGTTTCCTCCTCATAACTTTAAGAAAAATGGGCGTTTGTAATATATTTCTTTTGGTCCAGTACTGAGTAATGACTGCTTTCCTTATAATAGACATGAGCAAGTGGATGGCAATGAATTTCATCACTGTTTGCATCAGTCCAATTTTTTTCTTTACATTTCTTTGCCTGTCGGTTTGTTTCTGTGATCAAAATTGTTAGAAATTCTTCATCGAAAAAAAGTTTAACAAAACTCATCGCATCTTTATCAGATACTTCAAAGTTCATCAAAGGAGCTGATGTAAACGGAAATCTGGGTGGTGCAGTCTGTGGAGACTACACTCATTGGTACCCATGTTCTTGCTGCTGGCAAACTATCGTCACTTTCAGAGTCATCTGTGTCAGTATAAGATTCTGATGATGATGAACTGCTACTCTCATCTGAATCCCATTCAGTAAAATTGTCCAAATCTGATTCACTCATTTTTTTTGTGGGCAGGTAATAATATTTGAGTTTTTATCTGCCTAAAAATATAAACAGCAATAGTACTCACTACTTACACTGGTATAATAATTTTCCCTTACCTGTTTTTTAACAATTCCGAACGAATAATGGCCGCTATTCTACGAAAAAATAAGATAACAGCAGCTAGACAAAGTTCAACTGTAAACACGAAATCAGCACATCTCTTCTAACATCTAAATTATAACTGAGACGGTTAGAGTCACAATCGACAGGCTGCGACAAGTTTTATGGTGGTCATAAATGCATGAGTCATTCATTCCTAAGGCTAAATATTGTGTTGATATAGTAGCCAGTAAGCAGACACGTATATTTACGGTTATTGTAACATAGAATAAACAAAATATCAGCTGTCCGTAATATTACATTCGCGATAATTTCTTCAGGGTAGGTGGCGCACATAATAATACGGGTAAAGTCGTTAAGGGGTTAAATGTGCTGCTATATTCAAAATACTTACGCATCAAGCACCAAGGTCATCAAAACGTCAACATTTGCTTGAAAACCTTTGTGTATTATGAAATTTCATCTATCCGTCCTACTTGCTTGTTTGATTAAATCCTATCTAAAACAAAATACACCTACATACCACACAAAATTAAAGAACATCGAACGTGTTTCAATAGCCAGGCTATCATCATCGGCATAAGACTCGCGAAACTTCAATGAGCCATTCTGCAGTTCATTAGAACAAAAATGTTCCTATAAAACACTGTCAGAATCTCAAACGTTTCTCGGTTATGAAGGTTTTTAGTTTTCTCAACATTTTCGGACTCAACGTCATAAAACGCATCATATCTTCCTTGAGATTGAGCTTAGAAAAAATTGGAGTACCGGGATATGCTGTAAGTCTATGGTTTTGTCGATGGAAATGCCGAAGCAGCTGTGCGAGAACATGCAAGACGTTTCCCAGATTGACGTACTTCGCATAGAGGTACTTTTGTAACATTATTTTTCTAAGCTTAATCTCAAGGAAGGATGGGTTTTATGACGTTGAGTCAGAAAATGTTAAGAAAACGGGAAACCTTCACAACTAGAAGCCATTGAGATTCGGGCAGTGTTTTATAGGAAGAAAATGGCATTTGAAGTTTAGTGGTTCTTATGCGCGACACTCTGTATATACCATCGGCGAGTGAAGCTTCGTTGCTTATCTAGTGAAAGTGAAAATTTAATGAGTTCTGAGTAGCCTAAAGGTCCTTGACCGTCGTTATTAGTTAGAATTTGTTTGCTTTTGGAGATCTCTAAACTTACATCGCAATCAAGTTTGTACTTATTATTAACATGTTTGATTAAAGATACCCTATCTACTACATGATTTTTATCAAACATCGTTTGTATTTGATATGAGTTAAATGCTCTTTAAAATAAATTCTGGTAGGACCTTTAGTTTGCCCTACATACATTTGCTCACAATTTTTACAATTTATTTTATAAATCCCCGTATACACTTGAACCTTTGGATTGCCTAGAAGAGTTTGCAAACTTCTATCTGAATGTTTTTAAATTGAAATATGTTAGATAGAACTTTTGTATAAGTTGGATAGTTTGGTAATTTAACATAGTTTGTTTCTACTTGCTCTATAGAGCTACCTAATGTTACATTCTTAACCCATATCCTATGTGTTTGTTCCCTAACCATATTTATTACCAATTAATCAGAAAACCCCTTACTATATACTACAATTTCTATAATAGTGCGTGGTTCTTTATTATAATTTTGAACTGAAAGAGGAAAATTAAGCAACCTACGAGTCAAAAAATTCAAAGCCATGAGTTCATGTTGCATACAGTGACTGGAACCATTGGTTATTAATCGTTTAGTATTAGTTTCCTTATATATATATATATATATATATATATATATATATATATATAATTGTTGCTTTTTTGGTACTAATAGTCAAATATAATAGTAATAATACTTTTTTGGCAGACCTCAGCGGCTTTTTATTAAATTACAAATTGACAACTAAGATTACAATGGCATTATGTACATACATACTTGATTAAATTTTGCAAAATTTGATTATAATCTAATGTTCCAAATCCTTTTTACTGTTACAAACATTGTTAGTGTTAATAAATGTTTATTTTCAACCGAACGTTTTGCTATAGCGGTACTTCTAGGTTTTACTCTTACGTCCGAGGAGTTTTAAACTTTAATTTTCAGAATAAAGATGGTCCTTTATAAATCCTTTGTAAACAGTTTGTCTTTGAAATATTTCTTGCGTGTACATTTTCTTTTGAATTAGCCAACGCTAATTTGTCTTTTTTTCGGCTGTTAGTTTTAATGTGTTTTTTCAAATATTAATCTATAAATAAGTCACCCTTTTTGAAGTTAAATCGCGTAGGTTAACGATTTGTGTCTGTGATCAATTGAAGGAATATATATCCAAGTGTAAGTAGGTATTTTTATATAAATTAAGGCTGACAGCAAATAATTTTCCAAGCGTATGTAACATATTAAAAATTTAAAATGCCTGGCGAATGGGTACAGGATACCGCTTGGTTATTAATTGTAAGAGGCAATCGCCGAGTGTGTACATACTCCCGGGTCCAGATGACCATTAAACACCTCGAATTTTATTTTTATTGTTTTTATTGGTGTATAGATGAATGTGTAACCTGAGAAAGGAGCGCTATATTTTTCTAACGCACTCAACCTTATATGTCGGTCACGGTGTTATGATCTATTTATAACCTACCATTGTAAGGCTTTGTTTTAAGGAGTTTTTTGTGTCAGTTTGTTTAAGTAGAATTGTTTGCCGGCGAACGGATTTCTCTTTATATGTAATTTATTGTAATTTTACGTATGTATTTTGTGCTTTAGTAGTCACTAAACAATTGTGTACGTGTAAATTACTTGTCCATTTTCTTTTGTCCTTGAATTTACCTTATTATCACCTGTGTAAATTTACTGTTGTTGTACTTTATATGTACCGTAGTTTGCCTTATTGTTTTATGTGCTTATGTACTTAAAGACCGGCATGAGTGGTTTTAAAGGGCGACACGTTTGGAATTACGATTTTTATTCTGATTATTCATGACACAATTGTGGGTGTGACTACATGGGTTTTTTTATTGTGGTTATGTGTAACAAAACGGCTTTTTATTTATTTTTTTCTTAATGTTATAATTTTGTACGCACTTTAACCTGATTTAATGGTGTTTTGTTATATATTTAACCCTTTCATTGTTTTTTTTTGTGTTATTTGATTTATTAATGTACTTGTACAATTACTTATTTATGAATAAAGTGGGTTTTATTGGTGGTTCTTTCCCACAATAGTACATTAACAGATTGAACCATCATTTCGCAAAGCTCGTTAGTTTTAATTTGAGTAGTTTCATTTTTTTTACCTGCCCTGTATGATGCAACACTTAACCTCGTCCAGCCTATCTAATTCAAATAGCACAGCGTGCCTACCATTAGACGGCCAATTCGTTTGACCAGATTTGAGGTTTGCGAGTAATTAAATATCAGACTTGTAAGTAAATTCTAATCTTTTAATTATTGGCAGGAAAGTCCATGTAACGCAAGCAATTAATTTGAGTAATAGTAACATTATTGTCAGTAAAGCCAAGATAAATCACTTGGCGATTGTTTTGTTCTTGAGTTTGCATTATTACGAATCAGTTTAAATTACACTTTTCAAGATAGGGTACCTGGAGGACGCTACAGTCTGTGTAACATTTTCGTGCCATGATGTTTGAAAAATTGTTGATTAATTTCGAAAAAGGTTTGTTTCATACACAACTCTGTTAACGTAAGAAGTTCTTTTACTTCTGTAGCGTGCAAATGGTTTTATTTTAAAACATTTTCTAATCTATTGACACTTGGAAACAGTAAGCAACCGTCAAATGAGAATAAAATTTCATTTTCTGTGACTTCACTCTTTTTAATTTTATCCATAAATTCATGCAAAATTTGAAAGTTGGGCTGTTGATAGGAAAGATTATGAAATTTACTAGAAAACCATTTGGACAGTAGTAGAATGAGGACAGCTTCATCCCCCCACTTTTTTTAAATTATGACCCCTAGAAAATATTCGCCACTGGTTGGATTTTGCTCCTTAATGAACCTGACCTAGATTTTATGGTAAAGAATTTTTGTACAAACTCAGACTGTCATTGGAGGGCAGTGAGGTGCCCCTGGTTTCTGATTGTTGGAGACCCTTTTCTGGGTGAGGTGTACCGGCTACCTTGTCGGGAATTTTGCGGCGTGCCTTGTCGGCCATTTTTGTTTTTGTGGTATTTTTGTTTTGGTGGGAGGTTTGAAATAGTATTCTGATAAGGGTCTCTCATACTATTTTTAAAACTAATTAATGTTTTCTGTAATAGAGGATGAAGAAAGATAAAGGGTTTTAATAATTTATTATAAGTAATTAGCCGAATTAGTTAGTTAGAAGTGTGGCATAAGTGAATAAATACATTGTGTAAAGTATTATAATTAAAACAAAGTCTGCCTTATCAGAAATATCTGTCAAAAAAGGGCCATAGATTTATAAACCTGCGGTCCTAGGTTAGCCACAAAAACCATGTTTCGCCTGTCTTTTAATATGAGGTAAGTGATGGTTTTTTTTGTTATTAATCCTTACCCCATTAAGTTGCTTATCTAAGGCTTTTTTTTGACAGAAGTATTTATGACAACAGAGACCTTGTATGTACAATTGTCTTATGAGATAGTGTGAGGGCCCCTTATGAGTAAAAACTTTTTAAAACTATTTGAAATAGCATTCTAATAAGTGGCCAGCGGGCATACTTAACTTGCTTATAAACCTAAGGCCCTTTTTTGACAGATATTTCTTATAAAACAGACCTTGTATGTGAAATATATGGAAACCTGATTTCAAGCTTGGTTATATTTGTTATTATATAGGCATTGACAGAGGTGTTTCCGATAACACAGATATTATCAAAATTAGAAATGAAAGTCGGTTTGCTTATTTGTCCTCACTCATTTTTCCATTTGCAATAACGACTTAAGAGTTCATGCCTGTTTGTAAATCTAAGACCCTTTTTGACAGAGGTGTTTCCGATAAGACAGATCTTGTATGTAAAATATTTTAATTATAACACTTTACGCAATGTATTTATTCACTTACAGCACACTTCTGACTAACTAAGTTAAATCAATTGGTATTTATGAATTTCAAGCTGCTTTTCGCAAGGTGTAAATTTGATTGATTGATTTGATTGAGATTGAATTGATTGAGATTGATTTGAGGATGATCGACGGTTTTCCCTCACGTTTAGGGAGAGTACCAGCTCTGAGTGTCGGTTAGCCTTATCTGCAAAGTAACAGTTGTTCATAGGAGCTAGGTATATACAGTGGGAGAATCGTTACCTGAAGGTTATGAAAAATTGTTAGTTCAGCTTCTTGTTTGATTTGATTGAGATTGATTGATTTGACTGATTTGTTTAATTGCTTCGATTGATTGATTTGATTGAGATTGATCTGATTGTTTGATTTGATCGAGAGTGATTTGTTTGAGGTCGATTTGCTTAATTGATTTGATTTGATTAATTCCCGACAAGATGGCCGGTACGCCACACTCACAAAATGGCCCCCACCAATCAGAAACCAGGGACACGCCATTGCCCTCCAATCACAGTCTAAGTTTGTACAAAAATTCTTTACCATAAAATCTAGGCCAGGTTGGTTAATGAACAAAATCCAACCAGTGGCGGAGCATTCTTTAGGTGACATAATTAAAAAATTGGGGGGGGGGGGCCCTGTGCTCATTCTACTGACAGCACATAAGTTCGCGTAGCGTTACCTGGTTTATGAATCTTAGGCAGGCAATACATCCTAGGTAGTATGAGATCAAATACCGTTAGTCGAAACCCATTAGTCTCAACTCTTTTACATTTTACTAAAACTTTCCAAGTTGAATTAGGAAGAGGATCTGTAATGACTGAATATTTATATACATATATTATATATATATATATATATATATATAAATATTTCGTTAGTTCGTCCAGTCGACTGCTCATGATGATAGAACTATTAAAACGTTCGGTAATTCAAATGCTAATGAATTTGGAGAGCGGATTACTTTCTTGCGTGATTTGAATAAGGTCCTTGATCAAAAAGTTGTTGCTAAAAGATTTATTTATTAGAAGAAAATGGTCTAAATTATGTAGATTCAACAAATAAGTCAAGTAAGAGAGCAATGTTTCTGAAATATGTGCCAAAAATGTGAGGGCATGTAAATATGGCATGTAAATAGCCCCTAAAAAAGGTCAACCCCCCTCAACTGGAGTTCCTGGCAAATGGTTTTTATTTATTTTATTGTTCGCGAACTCTACGAGATAGAAAGATAAAAATTAGTGGGTTTCCTAGACTTTTAAGCCTAAAAAATGAATATTGAATTTCTTGGAAATTCAGTCGGGGACTACGTTACACTGAGGGATGGGGGAGTGGATAATTTTGCTCCTAACTTTTTTGAATATCCTTTTTCGTAGTTTATGATGTAAAATTATGAAATTTTCAGTTGTTTTGAATGAAAAAGATCCTCTTACTAAATTTCGATAGGTGGCACCGTCTTCGAGTAAAACGGCCTTTTTGCGAAAATTTCGGGGATGAAATTAATTGTATGTACCCATTTTCGAAGCGTGCTTAGGACTAACACAACCTGCAGTTATTGTTAGAAAAATTATTTTACTATCTCCACTGCATTGATTATTATTTTGTTATTATTATTATTTGTTATCAATATTATCAATATTAAAAAAAATGCACCAGTACCATTGGGCGACTCATTTTCTGCGGTGAAATGCTACAGTCAAGAATTTCCCAATAAAAACGTGCGAAATAGAGGAATATTCCTTTCTACTGGGCTACGCTTACGTGAGTGTGGAACTTTACAACCAAGAACCAATAATAGGGAATGGGGAAGGCGAAGACCAGCCAAAATAGTAAAAAATCAAGAACGAGTTTTAAAAATTCTGGATGAAAACCCGGCAATTAGTACAAGGCGGCAACTGGCACTCCAAACCGATATGTCACATTCAGTAGTTTGGAGAATTTCGAAAGAGCAGCAGTTACAACCGTTCCACTTTCGAAATATCTCTTGCCTAGAGATATGGCACCACGTTTACAGTTTAGTGAATGGGTGTTAGATAACCCTAATTTTTTGTCATTAATTATCTTCAGCGATGAGGCTGGATTTACAAGAAGTGGAGTGCGTATCATGCGTAAGGGACACTTTTGGGTCGAAGAAAATCCCCATGCCAGAAAAGTTACCCATTATCAATATTCTTTTAAAATTAATGTCTTGGCTACAACATTTTATATTTACGTCCAGTTGACGTGCACCCAGATTGGTAAAATCTACTATTTTGGTCAATATCTACTCAGTGAAACATGAAACATTCAAATGGTGTATGGAGCTCATTGAACTTTTCTGGTAATCTGTCGTCGCCTCTAAATACCACTGCATTGCGATGAAGTTGTAAGTATTTTTTTCGCCAGACAACACTGTCAAATTTTTTTGATTTGGGAATTATTTCACCAGGGTTTTCGATAAATCCACCATCACTTGGTGGACTGTTTGGCCCACTTGCTTCTTCTGCTGGTAATGGCGAACGTGGTCGTTTGGCACGTCGACCTTTCAGACGTGGGTGGTCTGTAACTATTGCTTCAAGTGACGGCCTTGCTTGAGGTAATGATGATGGCCCTGCTTCAAGTAAACGTTCTTCAGTTGATTCAAATGCTGATTTGACCTCTGTAAGCTCATGAGTAAGTGTAGAGCTAATATAATCAGCTGATGTTGATCTTTCCATTTGTTCTACGCACTCTTCGATTAGTTCCACATCTTCAAGTGATACTTCATAATCTGGATCATTTACACTATCATCGTCATCGAAATCGCTGATAGCATGTGCATCTGCTTCAGATTCAAGATCGCTACAAGATTGCATAATTTGCTGAATTTCCTTTTCCGTCAACTTGTCAAATTTCCACGATTTATTGTGAACATCATGATATCTAGGTAATTTTTTCTTGTCTTTCCCATTTGAAGACATATCTATAACAATAAAAGACAGATATCAACAATTTTTTTAATAAAGATAACTTTCATGCAAAAATATGCCAAAAAATGTTTACATATAAAAGATATTAAAAACTATATGAACCCCAGCCAGCCTGCCTTTTGGCAGGTTGCTTTTCAGGGCCACTGATAGCCACTGGCTTTTAGAAAATCTACAATCCAATCTATTTTTAAGTAAATGTAAGTTATTTTATACTCACCAATAATATTTTGATATCCGAAAAGCAACTGGAAATATTTTTAATAATATCACAAAAAGTGGATATCAACGACGTATAATTATTCCGTCTGACCTTCACCACATATCGGATTCAATTGAGGATACCTCTCAAACAAACGGTACGATCAAACTGAAATCTCTACCAGTTAATAAAATAGAGTAAACATATGGCTGGACTGCCGGTTAACGACAATAGTATATTATGTTATTAGGAGTAAAGTGATACTTTATGTGGCGAAGCTGAATGTTTATTTTGCCGAACGAAGTGAGGCAAATAATTCAGCTGAGCTACATAAAGTCACTTTTACTCCTAGGCACAAAAGTACAACTTTTACTCCATATCTGAAAAGTAAAACTTTTACCTTTGACATTGAGTCATGAAAGTGTCACTTTTGTGACGTTTGCGGATAAAATAATTTTCGAGTTAACTTGATTTAGATGTTACCCGCCAAAAGGCGGTCTCGCCCTCTAGAGGGTTAATAGTCGGTGGTATAAACAGATTTACAAAATCTTGGTGACAACGCTCGATTCGTAGTTGCAAAGTTAACTCATTTTGGTACTAAAGTAACGATATCTGCAGAACGTTTAGTGTTACAGATACAAATTTCTATAATTTTATTTTCCATTAAAAAAACAGGTTTGGGTTGGCATATTTTTGTCAATCACCAATTTAAAATGTCAGTGACCATGTTTTATACTAATTGTAGTCTATTTGGATAAATGGACTCAGCACTTCGAAGACTCGCAAGCGTGTTGTTGGGTATTGCCAAAAAAAGAACCTCTGTAGTCAGATGTTGGAAACCCATTAACTGTTTTTCAAAAACAACATCCTTATATTCATATACATTCGGAACTATGTGATGAAATTATGTACATTAAAAAATATATAGCCAGTCAAATAATAAGAGTGTTTCTATTGACCAACAACGGGACGAGCTTTTTAACCATTTTAAGAGTGAATAATTTCCACACTTTTTTTTTATGATTGTGGACCTGAACAGGCTAAATTATGCCTATCGTGCTAAAGCGCTCAGGAACACTTAGGAGGATGGATAGAGGGATAATGAATTGCCAATAGATGCCTATGAACAGCTACCTTAAATTTTCTCATATCTTAAGTGAGAGGAAAACAAGAACTAGGGAGATCATTCCAGAGTTTAGAAGCCGTGTAGAAAAATGTGGATTGCGCCCGTTTGGTACAAGTGGAGATTTGTACTGCATACTGATGATGTGAATGAGCGAACCGAGTGTTTCTCAATAGCCGTTGTAATAACGATAATACAAAGAAAGAACAGAAACCATCCTTCTATGCTCAAGGGACTACATGTGACAAGTTAAGGATGGGTCATCTATAAGCCTAATCGCTCTCTTTTGAATACGATCAACGATTTCGAGAGCGTATTGGGGAGCACTAACCCAGAGGTGAGAATTATATTCCAGATAAGGGCGAATTTGGGCCTTATACAGCAGAAGGAGTTGTCGAGAGGTAAAGTACTGCTTAGATCTGTACAAAAATCCTATTTTACGAGCAGCTGTTTTGGTAGCTGACAGAGGATGGTCAACCCATGAGAGATTTGAAGATACAGTCATACCCAACAAAGTAATAGAGTCTGAAAACTTAAGAACTGAGCCATTCATACTTACAACAGGAAATGATCGATCTTTTTTAACGGACATAAGGCAACACGGAGTTTTGTTAGCATTAAATTTAACTAGATTATTGCTTCCCCATTCCAGAATACGTTGAATGTCTTTGTTGATTGAATTTGCCATTTCAGCTTTAATTTCTTGGTTTGACATAGAAGGTGGATTATCACTATGAGTAGACTGAGATGAACTACAGTGAAGAGTGCTATTGCATTGCAAAGCAATGGATGGGGTTAGTTGTTGAAGAAATAAGGTCATTTATGTACAACAGAAAAAGTGTAGGCGCTATAACGGAACCCTGTGGTACGCCCGCGTTAATTCTAACTTCTTTTGAAAAAAAGCCACCAACCACGACACGTATTCGTCTTTTATCAAGGAAACTACAAACCCAGTTGATGAGCGTATCATTTAACCCAAACGAGGTTAGTTTGGAAAGTAAACACTTATGCCAAACTTGGTTAAATGCCTTTGAGATATCTAAAGCGACTACAACTGTTTCACCGGACTGCTCTACTGTATTGTTCCAAACTTGGGTTACATATGAACGACTTTGCCTAAACCCATATTGGTGGTCACTAAGGACTTTGTTAGTTTCAAGGAACGTGAGCAGTTGCTGATTGATGGCTTTTTCCATGATTTTAGACAAAATGGAAATGATGGCAATTGGTCGGTAGTTTGAGGATCGGTCTTATCGCCTTTTTTGGGAATACGTTGAACATTTGCTAACTTCCATGATGAAGGGAATTCAACATTTTAAACATTTTAAAAATAGAATGAATATAACTTGGACAAGCGAAAAAACTAGCCTTACAGTAAGAACTTTATACGGACTTTTAATGACAAAACATAATTTTGAAATGATCACCGAGATATTTTAGGAATCGTGCATTGAATGCAAAAATATACAAATGAGTGACGTTTCGCTCGCAATTTTATTAACTATGTACTTTTAAAAACCGAACTAAATTATAGAATTAAATAGATGTTTTTATTATTCCTTTTGACACTATTGCATCATGACATGAAAGTCCTAAAGCTTACCATAAACCACCACTACACTTGTCATTTAGAATAGAGAACATAAACATTCATAATTTTGTATCTAATTTAAAAGAAGTTTCTCCCAGAGGAGTATTTAGTACGCCTCACACTTTTGTGATGATGCGTCTATATCCCCTATTTCCTTTTCACATAAATAGCACCTCATCCTAATACAATGTAACACAAAATTTGTTTTTTTAAATCGACAAATAGTCACGCTAAGCTCTACCATATTTGTTTCACTATGAAACCATGTCCTGGAAGGCAAATCCCACAGGATTTAATTGTTGAACTCGATTTAATGTCTTTATTAGTGACCGAAGATCACATTTATGGAAACAAAACTACAGCGGTTTTTAATTTACGTTTCTGAAAGGGTTAAATGAGTTTGCTACAAATTTGCATACGTGAGCATATGAGCGTTTTCTAATCAATAGGGATGATAGATGCCGTTGACATCATCAGGTCAAGTTTTTTGCTTGAAAACAAATCTATATGCCATTGACCCGTAATTTTATTTAAATTTAAATCAACCACTAACAAGATGCCTCATACATGGTAAAATAAAATTACATTTTGTTTAAAAGCATGAATCATTTTTGAAGTTATATAAAATATTGCAAATTCAAAGAATCGGTTAGAATGACAGCAGGTTGTACACGTATGATGAGATGAAATAGTGTTTGGTCAGCAACATTAATCGACGGACAAGGGCAGGTAGTTTTGTTTAGGAATGCGGCGGAGATTGGAACGGTGGCGCCGGCCAGTCTGTTGCACACCTGCAAGATCGGCCACCGTGTGAACCATTTGCTCGAGGCCGTGGCTCACCCACATCAGTAAACCAGCATCACCGACCGGACTATTCTGGACCACTCTAATCCCACACATGAATGATATATTTGATTATTCTTTATTTTAATCCGCAATTCTGAAATTATAGCAAATAGTTTATTGAATGCTTTCACATGACGATTAGATAAAATTTTGGAAAATAATCACCTTCTCCAAAAATTTGGCCTGCAAAAATAAACGATGGAGGTTAATTACCTCCGACAGTAATGCAGGGTGTTCTACTTAATTATTAATGATTGTAAACATAACGGTGAGCACAATGTCACAGGAAGAGTGAACAGGAAAAGGCCAATCGCAGCAATCAAGTCATCCGGACCTTGATTACCAGCCAGATGTTCCTCAACTTCCTGATTCACCTCTTTAATTTTATTACTTATAATTTATATGATTGGTTGCAAAATTCATCAGGTGTTGACACTAATTATTAATAATCTGTTAAAAAACAAAAAATCAACATTTCTACAAGAAGGTAATACAAAAAAACGCATTCCGATTACCTATAAAAACTTTTGCAGGTGTTTGGACTACTTAAGATGCCTTTCTAGTATTTGATCACCACTTTCACTAACCTCTTCCTCCTACAACTCACATAATAAGTTTAGAATTGAGTAATCAAAAGTTTATGCGAAAATAAAATAAAATTGGCTCATTTTTCATGAACCAAGACCATTGTTTAGGTAAAAAATGAACATCCTGTATTTTCAATAATCACTCCAATCCAACAGGATGACACAAATTAGTAGAACAAAGAGCTTGTACTTAAAAAATTAAACGGAAGGTATATTGATTGGATAGTTTCTTAATAACCGTAAAAATGTAAATCATTAAAGTATTGTTTTCGAATCAGTGAACTGGAATGCCTTTATATTCTAATAATTTTGAGGGTGGGTATTGTTTAATCGCAGCCTAACCCATATATTTTAACAGTTAATTTTAAAATAATTACTAGTATTTAATTTTTGTTCCCAGTTTTAGCGCTTGCTCTGCCATCTATGAATCGCTAGATAAACAGCTCTGTTTTCTGTTTGAAATAAAAGGCAGGGACGGACATAAATATTGTGCTATGTTAAACACGCAAAACATATTGACACAGATGTATATAGTGTGTATACATCTGTGATATTGATAACCATTGGGGTAGGAAGGGAGGGGAGACGACATGCTATTTCGAAAAGCGTCCAAGGGTCGGCCATATTTTTAGCAGATTTACGTCGTTTGTGTTGTGTAAAGTGAATACAGAGGTTGCGGTACTGTATTTTTCGTTATGTTACACGGCCATTTTGTACTTACAATATAACTTAACATAAATTACCGAAAATGCGCTTGCGGTATTCGTGGTGCAACTTAAGCTGATGTAGGTTATGTTGACAAGTGACTGCATAAACAACATGACACTGTTCACTAAAAATCTGCATTATTTAATTGCTTTTGACATAAAAAGTGTGGAATAATTTATTGTATATAATGCTTTAGAGAAGGCAGTTAAAGAACGAAAAACAATGTATTCCGTTGTAAGTTTTAATTTGCAGTCTGTACCATCAGAGAAATGCCAATTCATTAGACTTTATCAAGTTTAGCACCTTCCCAATAGAGTGGAAACGAGAGATCAACATATTATAGATGGTACGAATGTAATTTGTAATTATTTCATGTCATAATTTAATTAAAATTTTAGGACTTGGAGGATTATGTTTATTACTCCATAGGTTTGTTTATCCCAATCGATTGAAACTGTTAGAGGAAGAATTTAGACTACATTTTACATCTTTAAGTAAACTGTTACAAGAGATTATAAATATTAGGGGAAGGTGGGGTAAGATGACAACATTAACAAGAAAAATCATTTTTGGGCAAAGTAGGGTGAACACCCTACCTATGGCCACTACCCCCCCTATGGCCAGTTCTACTAAACATTTTAAAATTAAGTGGGAAAGTCGAAACCGAGTGATTACTGTGCCAACATAAGAAAGTATGAATACTAAGTAATCGAAATAATTAGTTGGCAGTGCCGGTAGAGTTTGTTTTTATTGTGAACGCATAAGTGGAATTCGTGTATGCTTTGTTTCGATTGACACCTTGTGGATTTTGTTAAGGTAATATCATTTTTGTATCCGTTAACATCCTTAAAATATTTATTAATAACACATTCTTGTTGGAAAATTCTGGTGATTCTTATGTTACATTTTAAATGTAAAATGTACATGAATCTTTAAACAATGGTTTTGATACAATTTACCACATGGCCATAAGTGGTAGCGTTAGGAAAATGGAGAACCACCTATGGCCATCTGGTGGCCATAGAGGGTTCCCCATGTTAACCACTTATGGCCATTTGTGTATTTTGTTCGTTTTCTTGAGTATGCTGTTCAAAATGATTATTTATCTATTGCATATAATAAGCCAGATTAACAGCAAGACCGATTATTTTAGTTTACGTTGATTTCTAATTTCCAGATTCAATATGGAAAAATTAAAACGATTCCAGTATTCCCCTTCGAAAGTTCAGAAAGCGCTTAATGCGATTAAGGAAGGAATGCCTGCTGCCCAAGCTGCTAGAGAATTTCAAGTTCCTCGTACAACACTGAGGAACAAACTGTCCGGGAAAGCTCCCGTCGAATCAATGGGGCACAGTGGATACCATAGTGTTTTGGGTATGGATTTGGAAGAAGAGTTATGTAGGTGGATAATACACTCTACTGATAGGGGTCTTCCAATAACTAAAGACGGACTTTTGACTACCATCCAAAAAATCCTCAACGAAACTGACACGCAAGTTAGTAGACCCACAACCTCCATGTTCAAGGACAATAAGCCATCAAAGAAATGGGTTGCGTCTTTAAAAAGACAATTAAACAAAAAAAGGCAGAATTTGTCAACAGAGCTCGAGGAAGCGTTACTGAACAGAAAATTAAGCAGTGGTTTAAAGATGTGAAGGATTTATTGGGAAATGATTGCGACGTTCTGCAACATCCACGCAGAATCATGGAGGCCGGGAAGTTGGAAAACTACACATGCCAAAAGCTCTTAATAGTTTAATAACAGGAAGTGAAACCATGCTGAAAAATATTATTGCTGGTTTTAGAGCGACAGGACTCTACCCTTGTAATTCAGATAGAGTGGACTACTCGAAGATTATCGATAGAAGAGAGTTAGGAAAAGTGAACAACAAAAAAAAGATTGCGCAAGACATCTTCAATTTATTGACAATAGAATTTCCATTGAGATTTTAAATGAATTCAAGAGAGTCAGGGAAAAGAACTACGATTTCGGTGGAGATGTGACCTATTTGAAGTTATTTGATTTCTGGAAAGAAATAAAAGATGAGGTGGAAGGAAAGTCAGCTGATAGCATAGATAACACTCAAAATTGGGAAGATGACTGGAGTGAGCTGAGCCAACCTGATACAGGCATTAATCCTGAGATTGAAGTGACAGCGAGCTCAAGCAATGCTCAAATTCACACACCTCCCAAAGTGGCAGAAAACGTTCTCTCGACTAACGCAGCAGAACCTGACAAGGCTGATGATGAGCCTGAAACACCTTAGTCAGGAACAAAGTCGTTAATTGAGGTTCTAGATCAGGTGGTAGTTTGGCCTGAGTCAAAGAAAAAAAAGAAAAAACTGGAATATATCCCAACTGTCATAACTTCAACAAAATGGGTTGAAATTTTTGAGGCAAAAGACAGAGAAAAAAAGAGGTAGAGAGGAAAAAGGAAGATAGAAAACGTCAGAGACTTTTGAAGAAGAGTCAACAGACCAAAGCTAGGCCTAAGAGACAAGTGGAAGAATCTAGTTCTGATTCTGATGTTGAAATGAATAGCCACAGTGATTTGTCGGAAATTGAATGGCGTGAAAATTTAACCGATCAAAATGAGTCGTCCATGCCTTCGTTCGATCGAAATCAGATTGTGAATGGTTGTTGGGTGCTTGTTCATTATAATGGCAATAATTTCCCAGGTCAGGTTTTAGAAGTTTTAGACAAAGGGATTAAGGTAAAATGCCTCCAGAAAGGTTCAAAATATTTTAAGTGGCCTATCAAAGAGGACATTTTATTTTATGAATGGAGTGAAGTTAAGGCCATGATACAAGTCCCAAAACAAATGAAGAGAGGTTTCTTCCATGTCCAGGAACTTAGCACTTACGTAGATTAGGGTTTTTTGTTTTCATGATCATGATTTATAATGAATAAAACCGTTTTTTGGTAGAAAGTCGTTGATTTCTTAACATGGCCATAGGTGGTTGTCACAGTGGCCATAGGTAGGGTTTGCCTGGCCATAGGTGGTGAAATTACCAGTGATCTGTTTAAGGTTGTACAAAAATATTTAGGTGAATCAAAGAGATTTCTGAATCAAAAAGGAACCCCCAACAAATAGTATTCCATCGCCTTAAGCACCTAATAAGCATGAATCACTGGATCATTTAAAAACAAAATAAAATTTTCCTTAAGGTGGCCATAGGTAGGGTGGTCACCCTAACTTTAATAATTTTAAATAAAAGTGACTACTACATACATTGGTTATCTACCTTAGAATTTAATATGATTTTAAAATAAACGCAAGTTCCAATATTAGGTTAAAAAAATATAAACAAAAAGTGACATTTTAGTCATCTTACCCCATAGTGCGGGTAAGATGACGAACATAACGGGGTAAGTTGACGCTTACATAAACAAATCGCAAATAAATTCTCCTTGCCCATCGTAACTGGAGCAGTCTTCGTGACACCACTCTTGACATTTGCAACACTTTATCTTCCACTTGTGGTTCTACGTAAAGTTCGTGGCAGATTACACAAAAACAGGATGACGACTTGGATGCCTGATCCGTCTTTTTGTTAGGTTTGTTAGGCCCTGATTTTCGTGTCTTCTTATTTTTTTCTTTTCCTCTTTTTCTTTTGCTAACCTATCTTTTTCTTCTAACTCGTCTTTCATGGGAGTGCCAGAAATTACGCTTGCCGAAAGCTTTTTACGCTTGTTTTGAATAGGACGACTAATAGTTGGTAAGGGTTTGATTTTCCAAAGTGAGTTGTAACTTTTAGACTGTGATTTTGGCAGCTAGGACCTGCTTAATTTGCGGAGTAAAATAAATTGCATGATATAGGTTGACGCGCTGAAATCCTCGATGACTCTCCATCATGTTTCGTAGGTGTAACCAAACCAAATGTTCTTATTTGCGTCAACGGAATGTTATCATCTGATGAAAAGTCTGACTTTTCTGGGTTTTCATTAGTAATCTCACTACTAATCACATCAATCCTATCATTAGTATGGTCAGAAACATCCATGCTTGGCTCATTCTGTCTTCCGCTTGTAACCGCTGGGGCAAAATGGCTGTCCTCAAAAATATGGGCGTTATAAAGTTCAATTCCATAGGCACCAAATCCTTTGATTGCGTTATTGACTGTTGCTGCTTTCCCATACGCCTCCCCAAACATTGGTCCAAAATTGCGGTCAGTTATCGGAGTACCTGGTTGATTACCATCATTGAATCATACGCTTGACTATAAAAGGTTTTAAATGGACCAAAAAAAGCGACCTCAAGACGTTGGAGCCTGTATGTTGTGTGAGGAGGCAATCCTACCATTACTATGTTGTTGGATCTACAAAAGTAAATGGCGTCAAGCGGGATATGAGAACTGTGGTTGCCCACGATGAGTAAAATCGGACGTTCTGCAGAAGGTTTGGCATGGTGTGCAAAATGTCTCAAATACTTAACTAAACTCTCAGTTGTCATCCATCCAGAGGGTTGGGCGATGCCGATTGTACATGGAGGAGTACCATTCAGAAGCAAAAATAAAAAAAGGTGAAATATAAACACCCACTGCACTCATAGCGCATGCAACAGTAGTGTTTTGGTCCCTTTGTGATGAAACTATTTTAATAACTCTACAATGACAAGTGGGTGTTAAAATTTTGGGTAGTTTTGTTGGGACAGTGGAGACGCCTGATTCATCTGCGTTGAATATTTGATCTGCAGAAAAATTATATTTCGTCCGGACATATCTTAAAAGATTGAAAAATTGGCTAACGGCGACTCTGTTGAATCCCATGAATCGGGCGATATACGTGGCTTCTGCTTTTCGTAAATTCCAGGAACCAGTCCTCGCCAGTAGACTTATTTTCGTGGTTGAATCTATGTTCGATATTGTTTTTTTCATATTCGTAAGCTAATTTTTTAAATTGAACTCTGGTAAGGCCTAGACCCCGGTTGCTAAATTCTTTTACATAAGTTACAAATTCAGTAGTTTGTTGGGCATTAAAGGTTTTGTGATATCTTCCTGAGTGTTCAGGTAAATCTTTGTTCTCTTTCGACTGTTTCATGTAACGCCGAAGTGTTGCTTCAGGTATTTCATAGTTTACTGCAGCTTTATTGCAGGATAGGGTTCCCTCTTCAACATCGTGCATAACCGCTATCATTGCGTCTTGGGACCAATTCCCACTATTGGTCTTCCGTTTATAGGTTCTTGGCACGATTACTTACATGTATAAAAAACTGATATAAAATTACAGGGTAAGATGACGATCGTCATCTTACCCCCTTCATCTTACCCCACTACACATAAAAAGTAGTTTGAAATTTATATAAAAAGCGTCTTAAGATTTATTCAATCACCATTGATATACAGGTTAGGGTAGAACGTACAGAAAAAATCAAATGCTTCTTACCTGTACTTTTTGAATAAAACGCTAAACACAGATATACAATTTTACAACCAAACATGAGAGTACAAACATGTGCTTTGAACGAGAAAGCTACAGACTCCACCAGAATTTGACCGCATAAAATGAATTCACCTATTAACCACTAGATGTTAGTAGCATAAAAGAATTTTAAAATGTTTATGGTGTTTCGTTAAAAGTCATTCGTCATCTTACCCTGTTCGTCATCTTACCCCACCTTCCCCTATGTATAAAAAGTGGGGTACACTCCTGCTTAATTTGTCTGAAAATAAATGGTTCACATCAAATTATCAGAAAGAATTAGGTGCAATGGTTCATGCAAAGGGTGCCCCTTTGGCAAATTGTATAGGGTTTATTGATGGGACCGCCCGGGCTATATGCAGACCTTCAGTAAATCAAACGGAACTGTATAGTGGACATAAGCGTCAACATTGTATGAAATTTCAATATATTACATTGCCAAACGGGATTATGGTACACGTGAGTATGCCATACCCAGGGCGAAGACATGATGCCTTCATACCCTTATTTTAGATCAGTTAGTTATACTGTTATCCATATTGTATTTATGGTGATGAAGGATACCCTTTAAAAAAACAATTGTTACGCCCATATTCTAGCACTACATTGTCAGAGTACCAAACCTCCTTCAATCGAGAAATGTCTAAAGTTCGACAATGTGTTGAATGGAGTTTTGGGAAACTTGTGCAACAATTTGCATTTGTGGACTTTAAAAAAAATCTGAAGTTATATTTGCAACCTGTTGGAAAGTACTATATTATTGCAACACTTCTAACAAACGCCCACACATTCTTGTATGGCAGCGCCACCTCAACCTACTTTGGCATAGAATCTCCATCCTTATTAGACTACTTTCAGTACCCTTAATATTTCGTTATTTGGAAAAATGAAATGTACCTACATATTGATAAAAAAAATTGAAATAATATATGCGTTAATAAATTTATAATAAAAAAACATACATTACTGATTGTTTTTATTTATTAACGTTTGCATAATATTTATCAGTAAATTTGTTCTCGCCGTTTCGGCTTGTCTGTTTTGTGCTTCTACATGCCACATCTCTCTTTCAAACTCCAATTTGGATTTTTGGAACTGTAGGGTTTCTTCTTGTAGACGAAGATTATCTGCGTGCTGTTGCTGCTTAAATTTTAGTTCTTCTTTTTGAAGTTCCGTCTCAAGCCTTGTCTTTTCCGCTAAATAAATAAATACGCCCCCTTCTTTATTATTTGTATTCCTTTTCTTAGTGGCACTACTTGTAGACTCCGGAGAAGTCGTAGGGGTATCAGTACTGCTTTCAGGACTCTCTGCAATTTCAGCTCTCTTCCTAATTGTTCGCAATGCTGCATTGCGAATAGTTTTTGCCATTTCTATATCTTCTTTCGCTTGAGACAGTGCTTTTTTTTGGTCTACCAATTTTAGCAGCAGGTTCTGCTAACTTTTCATAGTTGTTCCACACAAGCATTAGTTGCCTCATGTAATCTCCCCATGGTGTTTGCAGCCGCTCTTTCCCGGATTCTGTTGCTTCCTCCGAGTCATATTTTCTAAATTTTAAGACCTGCTCGAGCATGTGGTCTTTTAATAGTCGTAGACTGCATGTATTGAATCGGTCCGGATTGTCATACACAAGTGTATCATTGAGTCGAGACCACACGTTTTCTTCATTTTGCAAGTCATCTTCTGCCAAAATGCCATGCAACTCTCTAATGCACTTTTTCTGTCTGCTTCGGAAAATCGGAACCGTTTTTTCTATTGAGATTCATCATTACAGGAGCTCTCACTTGCTATGTTCCCTTGTTCACAATTCTGGCTTTCTTGTACAATTTCCTCATTGTTGGTACTATTTACGTTAGCGGTATTCGCACTAGTAATAGAAATAGCAGTGATTGAGCGAATACTACATCTGTAAAATATACAATAAAATCTTTCTACAAGCATGCACTATCAAACTGTTCCTACCTGTTTCACATCACACAGCATCGTCTTTATTTAGAAAAAGATTGTAGCAGTGGTCAGTTTCAGGATCATATAACGTCACTTCTGTGGCTTTCTCCAACGAGTTCGTCATTTTTTCACAACTTCACAACAATTAACCGTTTCGATGTCACGCTCTCACACTTGTCACAACAACAAAACACCTATTCGGTGCAGTAATAGACATGCGCCTTTATACCTACTATTTTCTGATTGGTGCCGATATTTCTGGAAATAACGTGTAAAAAAATTTAAAAAAATCAATAAACATGTCATTTAAGCGATTTTGTAGACAATTTAATCATTTACGAATGCATTGTGAACAAATTACTGCGGAATGTTCCAGGCATAAATGTTTTTTACAATGTACGCAAAAATATTTAGAAAAACGGGTGCGTTTATCACTCGTATAGCAAGTAGCACATCTTCTCCTTTTTCTTCCGGCGTTTCCTTGTTCCAGGTTTTGAAATAGATTTCTCTTTTCTGGTTTTGCATTAGCGCTTTCTTCAGCATTTTCGTTTTCGTCACGATCATTTTCGAAATTTCCCAATGGTTGTAGAAGTATTTTTTGTCGCCTTTGAATATGAGGTTCTGTTAGTTCTCTAGCCAACTGCCGTAAGTATGATCTCCTGCTTTTGATGTTGATATTATTTCCAAGAAATATTACTTGTGAATTAATACCACAAACATTTAACATTCAGAAAAATATAACCATGGGCCAACGTTTGGTGTTTTTTGCAACATTGTAGCTTGCACACATTTTGTCCACGGTGTCTACTCCCCTTTCGTTTGGTTATAAAATGTTATTATGTCTGGCTTTTGTTTATCGCCGGTATCTGTATCTATTTTATTGTCAAAATGCATACTCGACAACAAAATAACATTTTTGTTCAAATTTGGAACATAAGATACTAAAGTGCAGTGTTCCTGAAAACCAAAGATGCTAGAAGCAACAGCACGATTTTTAGTATTCTTGAAATCAAAAGGTATTTATGGCTTATTTTTTTTTAATGTTCCAACAATAGATAACTTTTTCTCTTTCAGATCGGTCACTAAATCATAACTAGTAAACCAATTGTCTACTGTAACGTTACGTCCAGAATTATGGAGAGGAGCGGCAAGCCTTTTCACTAACTCAACTGGTTTGTTGCTTATTTTGTAAGGTCCCTCTGGCTGTTCTCCGTATATATTTCCATTTTATATGTATAAAAAAGTTTTGCATCTACTAGTGCAAATATCTTGATGCCATATTTCGCGAGTTTTGTAGGAATATACTGACGAAATTGACAACGTCCCCTAAAGGCCTCTAATTTTTCATAAAGAGTACCATTTTTGGCAATTATTAACACATTCTGCAAAAATATTTCTTATTGGTGCTAAACGGTCCATCCGTTTTATTTCCTCCCTAGATCCCCTGTTATCAAATCTAAAACAACGCCTTTAGGTCTTTCCGACCATTGTCTAATAAAAATCATTTCTACTGTACCTAATTCCACTGTTGTTCGCAAAACCGATAGAACCTTGTGGTGTTTTAAGTCAGCTCGATGGAGTGATTTACGGGATTTCTTTGCATCCTTTCCATGGCGTGAATATTGTTTTAAGTCGTCCTCTTCTTCGGACATCGCTCTTTCAGTATCTGAAGTCATCCTCATGGGAATGGAGTTATACATTCCGAAAAAACAGTACCGTGTCATTCACGTTCCCAACCCTGGTTCAATAAGGCTTGTTCTGATGGAATATCTTTAAAAAATAAATGTTACATTAAATGGAAATCTAATAAATCGGTTGACAGTCATGTAGAATACGTTGGTGCTAGAAATATCTGCAAAAGTGTCATCACTAAAACTAAAAAGTTGTTCGAACAACTAAAATGCAATGAACTAGCTACATCTCCTTTAGGCAGTCGTAAATTTTGGTCTTTAGCTAAAGCCATTAGTAAAAACTTTGGAACATCTTCATTCCCCTGACGTCTATTGAAGGATCGGTAGTTGCTGATTCTGTAGACAAAGCCAACGTTTTTGTGGATTTGTTTGCATCAAACTCGTGTCTCAATGATTCTGGAGAAGATGTGCCCCTAGTGAACTCTTCTTCATACGCTATGAAACCAATTCATTTTCGGTACAAGCTCTTGGAATCGATCATCAGTAGGCTTGATCTCAATAAGGCGACTGGGCCAGACGGTATCCCAGCTATTGTCTTAAAGAAATGTTCCCCCGAACTAGTACCAGTCCTACATAAGCTCTATACGATCTCTATGTCTTCTGGGGAATTCCCTTCATCGTGGAAGTTAGCAAATGTTCAACCTATTCCCAAAACAGGCGATAAGACCGATTCTTCAAATTACCGACCAATTGCCATCACTTCCATTTTGTCTAAAATCATGAAAAAAGCAATCAATCAGCAACTGCTCACGTTCCTTGAGACTAACAAACTCCTTAGTGACCACCAACATGGGTTTAGGCAAAGTCGTTCAACAGGCGGTCTTCTTTCATATGTGACCCAAGTTTGGAACAATACAGTACAACAGTCCGGTGAAACAGTTGTAGTCGCTTTAGATATCTCAAAGGCTTTTGACCAAGTTTGGCATGTGTTTACTTGCCAAACTCACCTCGTTTGGGTTAAATGATACACTCATCAACTGGGTTTCTAGTTTCCTTAATAAAAGACGAATACGTGTTGTAGTTGATGGCTTTTCTTCAAAAGAAGTTAGCATTAACGCGGGTGTACCACAGGGATCCGTTATAGCGCCTACACTTTTTCTGCTGTACATAAATGACCTTATTTCTGCAACAACTAACCCCATCCATTGCTTTGCTGACGATAGCACTCTTCACTGTAGTTCATCTCAGTCTACTCATAGTGATAATCCACCTATGTCAAATCAAGAAATTAAAGCTGAAATGGCAAATTCAATCAACAAAGACATTCAACGTATTCTCGAATGGGGAAGCAATAATCTAGTTAAACTTAATGCTAACAAAACTCAGTGTTGCCTTTTGTCCGCCAAAAAATATCGATAATTTCCTGTTGTAAGTATGAATGGCTCAGTTCTTAAGTTTTCAAACTCTATTACTCTGTTGGGTATGGCTGTATCTTCAAATCTCTCATGGGTTGACCATCTTCTGTCAGCTACCAAAACAGCTGCTCGTAAAATAGGCTTTTTATACAGATCTAAGCAGTAATTTACCTCTCGACAACTTCTGCTGTATAAGGCCCAAATTCGGCCTCATCTGGAATATAATTCTCACCACTGGGTTAGTGCTCCCCAATACGCTCTCGATATCGTTGATCGTATTCAAAAGAGAGCGATTAGGCTTATAAATGACCCGTCCTTAACTTCTCACATACAGTCCCTTGAGCATAGAAGGATGGTTTCAGTTCTATCTTTGTATTATCGTTATTACAACGGCTATTGTGCTGCTGAATTATATTCTTTGATACCATCTCGGGCTATCTTTTCGAGAAACACTCCGTTCGCTCATTTACATTATCAGTATGCAGTACAAATCTCCACTTGTCGTACCAAACGGGCGCAATCTACATTTTTCTACACGGCTTCTAAACTCTGGAATGATATAATATGAGAAAATTTAAGGTAGCTGTTCATAGGCATCCATTGGCAATTCATTATCCCTCTATCCATCCTCCTAAGTGTTCCTGAGTGCTTTAGCACGATAGGCCTAATTTAGCCTGTTCAGGTCCACAATCATAAAAAAAAAGAAAACAAAATCGTTTTAGACTCATTGTCTTTCTAAATCTTTCAACTCCAACAACCGACCAAAGTTCTTCTAAATTTAACCGAAATATACCAAACTAATAAATGCCTTGATCTCAATAATATCTGTCTCATGAGCATCTCTAATTCGTCTGAATTTGGGTTGAACAGATATTATGTGCTGATTCGTATATTGAGTAATTGTCTGCAGTATGTTATCATTTATTAATAAATTCCAAGTCTTGTAAATTCCTTCAGCTAATTTTGCTTCTCCTAGTACTCCTGTTAAATGAGTAAGAATATTCTGAGGACACCTTCGTCTTCTTTGTGACATTGGAGTTTTCTTCCATTTCCATTTGTTAACGGTTTTCTTGTTTTTTTTTGCACCACTACAAACTATGTTTCATTATCTTCTTCTTCTTCTTCATCTTCATCTTCACTATCATCAAAATTCTGAAACAGAACAAAGTGCTGTCTTTGTTCTGTTTCAGAATTTTCCGCTCTTTCTTCAACATCAGGAAGAGACGCATCAGTATCAGTTTCCTCATCTTCCCCTTCTTGTCTATCATAATCACTTTCTTCACTTTCCTCACATAGAAGTACCTTTCTAAACTCCTCACAATCTTTTTCATTAGTTAGGTCATATCTCTTAGACCTTGATGCCATTTTGCAAGCTTCAAAATAATGGAACTAAAAATGGAACAGAAATATACCATAGTTAGGCACATGTATCACTCAGATACATATTGATATTTCATCATATATAATATGATTTTACAAAATATAAATGATGTGGATACTGTACATTTAATTCACATTCGTAAAATGTAATAAATTTTAGAAAATATGAATTTAATAGTTATTTACGCTGCTAGGGAGTAATGTGGCATTTTACAGTCGAAGCTTGAGGTTGCGCCCGAAGCGTAGCTGAGGGCGTAACAAGCTGAGACTGTAACCCACATTACTCCTGTAGCGCGTACAATATTTTTCCGCCTGAAGAGATATTATTTTGCACTATAATTGCAAACAGCGTTTTTATTAAATACATATTACTTAATTGTCAGACTGACGTTTATTTGACAAACCATCTACACATTTATTTCATGGCAACTAAATTTCGAGAAAAGGTAAATTTACATCTTTCTAGCGCATTTATTAATAATTTTCTGTCTCTATCTAAAGAATTTTCAGTTTCGGTGGTAACGGGAAAGTTATTACGGGCCTATGGGAGTAATGACTAACATTACATCTAAATTAACGTGGTTGTAATGATTTGTTAACATATCGAAAGGCGGAAAAAATACTTACGTAAACAGTCGCGTGTATCTATCAGATACAACAACTCAAAATGTGAGTAGAACCAACCACTTTCAAGTCAACTGGTATACTGTTAGAAACGAAGGTCGACGTCAGGAAGGTATGTGGGAGGGATGGTGTCCCACTCTTCAAATGCGCCACAAGGCGTAAAAGGAAGATTGAAATGTATCTGAGAGATATATGCGCCCGTCGTAAGGTTAAAAAACACTTCGTTTTCATTTATCACTGTTACTTTATTAATTTTAATTTGACCTGACCCTGGTATCCGCCATGTTGGTAGCAGATTTAGTCCCACCTACCAAGGACGTTTTTGTATCGGATGAAGTGGTATTGTGTCGTCTCCCCTCCCTTCCTACTTCAATGGATGTAACTCATCTAGAGCAGAGTTATATTTTTGTAGTCCATTTCTTAAGAATTTAAAAAACGCACTATTATGAGCGCTTTTTTGTGGTTTTTAACATAATTTTCGGACTTTTTTTCCAGAAAGAGCTTTGGTTATGAAATTTGTTTGTGTTTATTTACAGATGAATAAATAAATCTATATATTATCCTCGCCAGGAGTGTTTACCGCTACGCGATCACATCCAATCACATGATCTAATATGAAAAGCTCCGATTAGAAAATATACCACGAGATGGCAGCATTTAAAGCTGCAGAATTTAAAATACAATTACTTATTTAATGCGATGTATTTTATTAAAATTAGAACAGATTTAAAGTGTGTAATAAAAGAAACAAATGTAGTAAATGAGGAAACGGTCAGAGGATAAACAAACATGTGGAGGTTATGTAGTATTAGTCAAATGAGAATTAAATTCATACGCATATAAAATAAATTGATTTCGTGTTTATAGGTTTACCCTTTCTACTACATTCGGTTATTGAATACCGTACGTCGATTTCGTCAATTGCACTACGAATGTTCACCATCCTTATTTAATTCAGTATTTAATATGAGAAGACAGTATAAGCAGATTGGATAGTTAAATTCATAAATTAATGACGTAGCTGTAAACACTCCTTGCGAGCATAATAATAACAAAATCATTGATTCAAGAAGTAACACTTTAAACTTAAACACGTTTGCATTGGAGAAAGACCGCTTCTTACTTAAGATACTTAGCTTTTAGACACGAAAGCATGCATTTTTTATTAATTTTTGCAAATCTAAGCATTTCAATAACAACTTCACTTATCTTCTTCAGTAAATGATAATAGTTTTTGAAAATTATTTAAGATGCTAAATAAATGTACGTAATCTGAACACTAAATGTTAAGTCTGTAATAGATACGAAACGTATATGAAATAACTACAGAATATAATCTTATTTTAGTAAAGATTAGCTAGATCTTTAAAATATTCATTTGCTGTCGAGTAATAACTTAAGTCAGAGGATAAACAAACATGTGGAATCTATGTAGTATTAGTCAAATGAGAATTAAATTCATACGCATATAAAATAAATTGATTTTGCGTTTATAGGTTTACTCTTTCTACCACATGACAGGTGGTAGGCATGTATACTCCATGCCAGCCGGGGAGGTACCACCACCTTTACCATGGGCTCCTTAATATTGGGTCTCCGGTTACCTTTTCCATCATCCTTAATCTATTCTCATCCTTATTCTTTCTTCTCGCCCTCACTGTTTTCCTATCGGATTAAAAGTCCCAAATTAAAAAATAAGATGGCTGTGGTTTCTAGGGTAATAAATTCCGGACGTAAAATCCTGCCCCATTCGGATGTCCGGGAGGGCAGGGCCCAAGCGACGTCGGTCATCGAAAGTATCAACTTTCTGATTCACTACTGCAACATCCGCGGTATCAGGTCTAATCTTAATGCTATTCACCAACATCTTGAACAATTACAACCTGATATTTTGTTTCTATCTAAAACACAAGTCTCCTCTAAAAGCTCCGAGTCACCTGACTTGCAATTTCCTCAATACCACCTTCACTCTAACTTTCGATATAAAGGAGGCCTACATCAAGGATAGAATTGCTTGCAAGAGGGTTTCTTCCTTAGAAAATAAAAATTTTAACGTGATTTGGTTTAAACATTCTGGTCCTAATTTTGTGAAATTCTACTGTTGCATTTATAGGTCTCCTAATGACAGTAACTTTCAAGACTTCTTCGATTACCTTAGTATGAAAGTTCCATCTTGCGATATCTCAATTGTAGGCGATTTCAATGTTCATAACTCTAATTGGCTTCAGTTTTCATCTACTACAAATCCCGCTGGTCATAGTGCAGAAACATTTGCTATTTCATGTGATCTCACACAAATGATTTCTGAACCCACAAGAATCCCTGATAACCCTAACCATACTCCACATCTTCTAGATCTATTTCTTACATCAAACCCTCTTGTTTATAAAACTTCCGTTCTTTCTCCTTTAGGTCTTTCCGACCATTGTCTAATAAAAATCATTTCTACTGTACCTAATTCCACTGTTGTTCGCAAAACCGATAGAATCTTGTGGTGTTTTAAGTCAGCTCGATGGAGTGATTTACGGGATTTCTTTGCAACCTTTCCATGGCGTGAATATTGTTTTAAGTCGTCCTTTTCTTCGGACATCGCTCTTTCAGTATCTGAAGCCATCCTCATGGGAATGAAGTTATATATTGCCAAAAAACAGTACCGTACAGGCCATTCACGTTCCCAACCCTGGTTCAATAAGGCTTGTGCTGATGCAATATCTTTAAAAAATAAATATTACATTAAATGGAAATCTAATAAATCGGTCGACAGTCATGTAAAATACGTTGGTACTAGAAATATATGCAAAAGTAAAATCACTAAAACTAAAAAGTTGTTCGAACATCGAAAATGCAATGAACTAGCTACATCTCCTTTAGGCAGTCGTAAATTTTGGCCTTTAGCTAAAGCCATTAGTAAAAACTTTGGAACATCTTCATTTCCCCCCCTGACGTCTATTGACGGATCGGTAGTTGCTGATTCTGTAGACAAAGCCAATGTTTTTGTGGATTTGTTTGCATCAAACTCGTGTCTCAATGATTCTGGAAAAGATGTGCCCCTAGTCAACTTTTCTTCATACGCTATGAAACCAATTCATTTTCGGTACAAGCTCTTGGAATCGATCATTAGTAGGCTTGATCTCAAATAAGGCGACTAGGCCCACACGGTATCCCAGCTATTGTCTTAAAGAAATGTTCCCCCGAACTAGTACCAGTCCTATCTAAGCTCTATACGATCTCTATGTCTTCTGGGGAATTCCCTTTATCATGGAAGTTAGCAAATGTTCAACCTATTCCCAAAAAGGCGATAAGACCGATCCTCAAACTACCGACCAATTTCTATCACTTCCATTTTGTCTAAAATCATGGAAAAAGCCATCAATCAGCAACTGCTCACGTTCCTTGAAACTAACAAACTCCTTAGTGACCACCAATATGGGTTTAGGCAAAGTCGTTTAAAGGCGATCTTCTTCCATATGTGATCCAAGTTTGGAACAATACAGTAGAGCAGTCCGGTGAAACAGTTGTAGTCGCTTTAGATATCTCAAAGGTATTTGACCAAGTTTGGCATAAATGTGTTTACTTGCCAAACTCACCTCGTTTGGGTTAAATGATACGGTCATCAACTGGGTTTCTAGTTTCCTTGATAAAAGACGAATACGTGTCGTAGGCGATGGCTTTTTTTCAAAAGAAGTTAGCATTAACGCGGGCGTACCACGGGGATCCGTTATAGCGCCTACACTTTTTCTGCTGTACATAAATGACCTTATTTCTTCAACAACTATCCCCATCCATTGCTTTGCTGACGATAGCACTCTTCACTGTAGTTCATCTCAGTCTACTCATTGTGATAATCCACCTTCTATGTCAAATAAAGAAATTAAAGTTGAAATGGAAATTCAATCAACAAAGACATTCAACGTATTCTCGAATGGGGAAGCAATAATCTAGTTAAATTTAATGCTAACAAAACTCAGTGTTGCCTTATGTCCGCCAAAAAAGATCGATCATTTCCTGTTGTAAGTATGAATGGCTCAGTTCTTAAGTTTTCAGGCTCTATTACTCTGTTGGGTATGACTGTATCTACAAATCTCTCATGGGTTGACCATCTTATATCAGCTACCAAAACAGCTGCTCATAAAATAGGCTTTTTGTACAGATCTAAGTAGTACTTTCCCTCTCGACAACTCCTTCTGCTATATAAGGCCCAAATTCGGCCTCATCTGGAATATAATTCTCACCTTTGGGTTAGTGCTCCCCAATACGCTCTCGATATCGTTGATCGTATTGAAAAGAGAGCGATTAGGCTTATAAATGACCCGTCCTTAACTTCTCACATACAGTCCCTTGAGCATAGAAGGATGGTTTCAGTTCTTTCTTTGTATTATCGTTATTACAACGGTTATTGTGCTGCTGAATTATATTCTTTGGTACCATCTCGGGCTATCTTTGCGAGAAACACTCGGTTCGCTCATTCACATCATCAGTATGCAGTACAAATCTCCACTTGTCGTACCAAACGGGCGCAATCCACATTTTTCTACACGGCTTCTAAATTGTGGAATGATCTCGCTAGTTCCTGTTTTCCTCTCACTTGTGATATGAGAAAATTTAAGGTAGCTGTTCATAGGCATCTATTGGCAATTCATTATCCCTCTATCCATCCTCCTAAGTGTTCCTGAGTGCTTTAGCACGATAGGCCTAATTTAGCCTGTTCAGGTACACAATCATCAAAAAAAAAAACATTCGGTTATTCAATACCATAGGTCGATTTCGTCAATTGCACTACGAATGTTCACCATCCTTATTTAATTCACTGTTTACTATGAGGAGACAGTATAAGCAGATTGGATAGTTAAATTCATAAATTAATGACGTAGCTGTAAACACTCCTGGCAAGGATAATAAGAACAAAATCATTGATTCAATAAATAACACTTTAAACTTAAACAGGTTTGCATTGGAGAATGACCGCTTCTTACTTAAGATATTTAGCTTTTAGACACGAAATCATGCATTTTTTTATTAATTTTTCAATAACAACTGCAGTTATCTTCTTCAGTAAATGATAATAGTTTTTGAAAATTATTTAAGATGTTAAATAAATGGACGTAATCTGAAAACATAAATGTTAAGTCTGGTACAATAGTTAGGAAAAAGTATATGAAAAAGCTAACTACAGAATATAATTTTATTTTTGTAAAGATTAGCTAGATCTTTAACCTTAATGTTGATTTGCTGTCGAGTAATAACTTAATTGAAAGATATAAGAATTTATTTTGTAAAAGAGGTTTTCATCAATGCATAAACAAACCCACTAGATTTTTTAACAACACAGAATCCTGTATTGATCATTTCACCTTCCAACCTATGTAGGTATAGGTTTCTTTAAATAATTGTGGACCTGAACAGGCTAAGTTTAACCTACCGAGCTAAAGAACACTTAGAAGAATGGATAGTGGAGATCATTCCAGAGTTTAGAAGCCGTGTAAAAAAATGTGGATTCCGCCCGTTTAGTACGACAACTGAAGCATTGCATATTGATGATGTGAATGAGCGAATCGAGTGTTCCTAGCAAAAATGCCCGAGATGGCGTCAAAGAATATAATTCAGCAACGTAATATCCATTGTAATACCGATAATAAAAATAACGGATTGAAACGATTCTTCTATGCTCAAGGGTCAGAAGTTTAGGGCAGGTCATTTATAAGCTTAATCGCTCTTTTTGAACGCAATCAACGGTGTCGAAGAGTACCAACCCAGAGGTGAGAATTATATTCTAGATAAGGTCGAATTTGAGTCTTATATACCAGAAAAAGTTGCTGCGAGGTAAAGTACTGCTTAGGTCTATTATACGAGCAGCTGCTTTGGTAGCTGACAGAAGACTAGTGGAACTCACACGGAACACGCAGATAAATATGTAAATACACAACCCCCGGACGGGCCACGTACTGCACAGCCTAAAGAACTGTTCGGGGCAGCCCGGAGGAAGCTTAAGAAGGAGAGGACGAAGGAGGCGGGCTCTAAGCAGCCTGTCTCCCAGTCCCTGTCTTCAGAGAGTGAGCAACTCGGGAGCTCAAAACGACTGGGACGCAAAAGCGACATCGGTAAGATAGCAGTACTCCGCAAGGACTTTTAGTAAGGTGACATCGGGCTTCAAAATGGCAATTGTCCAAAAAGGGCTAGAGGAAACCTTAACCCAGGAACCATTGGAGACAATTAGCACCTGGATCCTCCAGAGAATAGTCTCTGCAAATATGGTATCAAATTCGTTATGCTCGTACTTAGTATATGGTGAATGCTATACCATATATAAGAAAAGTAGTAACGGAAAATGACGAGCCAGTGCCTTCATATTATGTTCGAAAATTAACGAAAACCATTCATGGAACAGGCAGAAATATAACAATAATAATTGGTTTTCGTCTATTCAGCTGTTTGACACTATGCTTAGTCAGTATAATCTCATTATGAGTACAGTCAGAAAAAATAAAAAGGAGATTCCACCTTCGTGTTTGGTTGGTAAAGAACCAGGAGTCTTGAAATTCGCCTTTGATGAAAATAAAACATTGTTGTCATTTACGCCCAAAAAAAAATAAGGTAGTTTTACTTTTGTCCACAAATCATTATTCAGATGCGACAGATGCACAAATAGGAGAGCCAGAAATTATACTGTATTGCACAAAAAGTGGAACTGACACGTTTGACAAATTATGTCATACCTACACAACTGCTCGCTCAACAAGACGGTGACCAATGGGAGTTTCTTGTGGAATGTTAGATCATAGCGCTATAAATGCCATGGTGCTGTTTACTCTGACTAACCAAGATAAGAAGATGAAAAGAAGGCATTTTAATAATTTAGCCTTTGATCTCATTGAGCCAGTTCTCAAAAGAAAGTTAGAATCAACTAAGCTAAAAAGAGGTATGAGAGAAATTATCGAAGACATATTAGGCGTTGAAGAAAGTCAAGTCCGTGTGGCAGTTTTGAATAAATATACTCGTCGCAGTTTTTGTGTAAGAAATAGAGACCAAAAAACAAAGAAAATTTGTGAAAATTGCCATCGTCCCATGTGCGAGGAACATAGAGCAATGTACTGTATTCAGTGTGCTCGTTCCTAAACCAGTTTCGAATATACAATGTTTGTTTGCTCAGCTAAGACTGATTTTCTAAGTTATTCATGTGTTTATAAGAATTTTCATTTCTTTTTATATTTAGTTTAATCGAGTGTGTATATTTATTTAGATTCAGTTTAATATCTTTAACTGTAATACAAAGTTTGTACTACCACTTTTTTTACGATGATAAGGCCGTTAAATAGTATGATAATCAGTTTATTTAATTTTAAATGAACATAATATTTTTATTGTACCATCCAGAAAGTTCAATTACAAAAATAGTTTTGCTTTTTAAGTTTAAGTAACATGTATAAACAAGCTTGGGGTGGCGTATACTCCAGTGTGTGGTCCATGTAAGTGTGGAAACAAGGTTAAAAAACAGAAAGCAAGGTGTGAAGGT
>JARFJB010001511.1:785000-885000 GCA_036346205.1 Vesta saturnalis
AGAGACAAAATAAAATAGTTTTTGTGCTCTAAGGGTGTCTTTTAATAATAAGTTCAATTTAGGAACCAGATGGTTCAATTAAAAAGACTCATATCCTGAATTGAACTTTTACAGTTAAATATTTAAACATTAAGTATGCACCAAGGGGTATAGATGATACATGAAATTATACTTTTCAAAACAAAATATAAATACAGTAATTTCGTTTTACTAATTATTCATAACTAATTATGCGCGTTCTTCTCTCGGTAGTTATTTGAAAATTGCATTTTACAAAAACATTATTTTCATGATGTTATTGATTATACCACTCATAATGTATAAACTCCCTATGCTCCTACGATATTAATAAACAGAAATTCAGTCGAAAATCATGCACCCTAGGTCTGATTAATAATCGGAAATCACGCTTGTTGATTTTGCATTGCACTAGCAACCAATAGAATTTGTGTTACCATGCAATGTTACTAAGGACACTTAAAATAAGAAATTTACCTTATTATAAGTTTTTGTTATGAACGAATAAGTTCAAGGTAAATATTAATTAAAAATTATTATTAATTTTATTAAATACATAAATAAAAAGTTTACCTCGAGTAGGATTCGAACCTACGACCTGTACTTTGCTAGAGTACCGCGCTACCAACTGCGCCACCAAGGTTCAAGCCCCAATCCATGCAAATTTTGTCTTTATGTATGTAGAACTGATGTAAATTCTAAATATAATGAGATTACAGTCAAATTACTTATATTAATGGAATGTGAGCCTGCAATATCGCAATGATTCACACATACCAAAGCAACTTGACTAATATTAAATTATTATAAGTTTTTGTTATGAACGAATAAGTTCAAGGTAAATATTAATTAAAAATTATTATTAATTTTATTAAATACATAAATAAAAAGTTTACCTCGAGTAGGATTCGAACCTACGACCTGTACTTTATATTTAGAATTTACATCAGTTCTACATACATAAAGACAAAATTTGCATCGATTGGGGCTTGAACCTTGGTGGCGCAGTTGGTAGCGCGGTACTCTAGCAAAGTACAGGTCGTAGGTTCGAATCCTACTCGAGGTAAACTTTTTATTTATGTATTTAATACAATTAATAATAATTTTTAAGAAATTTACCGGTTCTCAAATTATGTAACGACGAGTGCTCTTTAAAATGAATCGATTTAGCGATCATTCTTTGGGGAATGTTAATGTGGTTGTAAATAATAATAATAAACCTGTTAATACAGTCTGATCCGAATCTTATATATGGAAGCAGTTTGAAGAATTTTGTCAAGCAAGAAATTACGTATTGACGTCTATCGAAGATTTGGCATATACAGGGTGACCCAAACTCGATGGCCAAAACGAAAACAGCTGATTCCTCTGGCCAAAAGGAACAAAAAATTGTTAATACAGGGTGTGTCTATTGTTGATGGTTTCCAAGATGTTAACTTTTTTTTAATTTTTTCTATTTCGTGGAATTATTTTTTAAATCACGCTGTATCTTCCAAACTAGAAGAGTTACAAGAAGACACAGTAGGAGAAATTTGTAGAATATGATATTGCCTTAAAGAATATTGAATTCATTCGAGACAAACTCATCATTCAACATTTTTAATGACATAATGAATTCAGAAATGATTTTTTTTCAAATCCCAAGACAAATTTTCAAGAGGAATATTTTTCCAATAGAGATGGATTTGATACATGACGGATAAAGGAAAAACTTCCTTTTTTCATAAGCTTCACAACGATATGAAAAAAACTTATGGCAAGAAATAAGTCTCCTTTACTGATATCTTTTCATCACCGTAGCAACGACTTGACATTAGTAAGTTAGTTGTCAAAATTTGTTTGCTATTACAGTTTTGCTGATTTCAATACGAGTTCTTTCTATTGTAGAGATATTGTAATTTAGTTTTTGAGTCGTTCTTGTTCTTGTTATTATTATTGTTCTTGTTCGTGTTCGTGTTTTCCTTCCTGAGTCATGTTTTCAAATGAAGAATATGCCGATATTCATTATTATTATGGTGTTGCCCAAGGGAATGCGAGTGAGCCTGCTAGACTGTATACAGCTGCTTTCCCAAGAAGAATTCATCCAGAAAGGAGAGTTTTCTCTAGAGTACACACTGCTCTAAGAGAGAGAGGATCTTTTAGGATCCTAAGAGATCAAGAGGAATTTCATAATGTTGAGAGGATTGACGACGTAATCCAGCATTTCGAAGCAAATCCTGAGACTAGCTTGCGGCGGTCATCCAATGTATTGTAGATGCCACGAGAAACAATACGGAGAACTCTTAAGGCTGACGGAAGACGTGCGTATCACGTGACGGGAGTTCAAGAACTTTTAGATGGAGATCTAGTTCGGCGGATTGAGTTTTGCCAATGGTATCTCAATTCAGTTAGGAATGATCGAGATTTCCAAAAAGCAATCTTGTGGACGGATGAGGCCACCTTTACAAGGTCAGGCATCTTCAATATCCATAACACGCACGTCTGGGCACATGAGAACCCACATACTATGAGACCAAATAGCTTTCAACACCAGTTCAAAGTTAATGTTTGGGTTGGTTTACTCAACAATCAACTTATTGGTCCATGTATTCTGCCAGATAGAGTCAATTCAGTGAATTTTTTGAATTGCATTCAAGAAAACCTCCCTGAATTGATGGAGGAGGTTTCATTGGCAACAAGAGCAGATATGTGGGTTCAATTTGATGGTTGTCCTGCCCACTTCAGAAGAGGTATGAGAGATTGGCTAAACGAACATTATCCCCAACGTTGGATTGGAAGAGGTGGTACAGTGGCGTGGCCTCCAAGATCTCCAGATCTCACCCCCTCAGGATTTCTTCCTCTGGGATCTCTCAAGGAATTGGTTTACAGCACTCAACCAACAACCAGAGAAGAGTTTATTGAAGCAATTCATAGATCAAGTCGGCTAACACAGAGACAAATTGCTTCAGCAACAGCTTCAGTACGAAGACGGAGTGTCCAGTGTATAACAGCAAACGGCAGTCATTTTGAAGCAACTTTTGACAATTGAATAAAAGGTTCGAAAGTACTTAATTTTGGCCACAGGAATCAGTAGTTTCAATTTCACCATCGAGTCCTGGTCACTCAACATTGTTATTATCTATTAATGGATTTGATTGTGGTACCTCGATTAAATCTTGAGATTTGAAAAAAAAACTCATTTGTGAATTCATTATGCCATTAAAAATGTTGAATGATGAGTTTGTCTCGAATGAATTCAATATTCTTTAAGGCAATTTCATCTTCTACAAATTTCTCCTAATGTGTTTTCTTGTAACTCTTCTAGTTTGAAAGATACAGCGTTATTTAAAAAATAAGTCCACGAAATAGAAAAAATTAAAGAAAAGTTAACATCTTGGAAACCATCAACAATAGACACACCCTAACTTACTAATGTCAAGCCGTTGCTACGGTGATGAAAAGATATCAGTAAAGGAGACGTATTTCTTGCCGTAAATGTACAGATTGATTGAAAAGTAAGGGACAAATCGTCATTTATCTACTCTCCCATTTTTTTGAAGGTAATTTTATGCTCTAAAAGTTTTTCCTGAGGTGTATTCCTGTAACAATTCAGTAATTAGAACGTCAACCATAAGTTTTTTTCATATCGTTGTGAAGCTTATCAAAAAAGGAAGTTTTTCCTTTATCGGCCATGTATCAAATCCATCTCTATTGGAAAAATATTCGTCTTGGAAATTTGTCTTGGGATTTGAAAAAAAATCATTTCTGAATTCATTATGTCATTAAAAATGTTGAATGATGAGCTTGTCTCGAATGAATTCAATATTCTTTAAGACAATTTCATCTTCTACAAATTTCTCCTAATGTGTTTTCTTGTAACTCTTCTAGTTTGGAAGATACAACGTGATTTAAAAAATAATTCCACGAAATAGAAAAAATTAAAAAAGTTAACATCTTGGAAACCATCAACAATAGACACACCCTGTATTAACATTTTTTTGTTCCTTTTGGCCAGAGGAATCAGCTGTTTTCGTTTTGGCCATCGAGTTTGGGTCACCCTGTATATTACAACACTGGGCTTTCAATATGCGTAGAAAGGACGGAACAGACTATAGAGAAGTACAACGAAAATACTTTAATTCATACAAACGTTCTATAAATCCATTTCAGGATCATATCTTCGATAATGCCAGAAAAGCAAGAGATGCAAAGAGAAAGCAAATGAGTGGTGCAGCCTTCACCATTGAAGAAATTGAACATATGGCATTGAATTTTGACGAAAACACTCCCGACGGGTTGCAGAAAAAATTCTATCAAATAGCAGCTACCGAATTAGCATGGCGCGAGAATGAAGGTGCCTCATGTAAAATAGACCTTTTAAAAAGAAACAAGTAGGAGAGAGTTGCCTATATTGAACCACATTTGGAAAATCACGATAACTTGAAAAAATAAGCAAATGTTTTATACTAAAATTCTGATACAAACTTAGAGTAAAATCAACATCGGAAGACACCAAGCTGCGCAAAAAAAGTGACGTCAGAGTGTAAAGCTCAACAAAAAAATATACGTTTGAAAAAATAAAAGTTTAGGTTATGTTACTTCGCGTTTGTTGTTCAAGAATACAATTTTAGAAGTAAAATTTTTGAAATAATCATAAAGTAAAATAATATTTTATTCTCATAATTACAAAATCTAGTTTTTTTAAAATACATTTGCCAATAACAATTAATCTCCTGATTTTTAGCCAGATTTAAACATTAGCAGAGCATTATTTATAAAGCCCATTTCACCACCTAAAATAATGATAAATAGCAACATATTTACGTTATAAAATTAAATAAACGTGTATATAAACTGGTCGTCCTGCTTTCCGATATAATTAGTGATCGAATGTGTATATGCACAATGCAAAGAACGTATTTCATGTCGTTCTATTATAATCTTACGACGATCGGATGTTTTTTTCCACCTACACAAAACCCAAGATAAGATATGCTTAAAAATTAATCAGTAAACTTACCTGAAGCTCATTTTTAAAAGTAAACTTCTAAATGACGTTTTCTTTCCCGAATATCCAACTATTTCGTCATCTTTAATGAGGTTATAAATTCCTTGGAATATTACAAAATAAAACGTTTATCCAACTGCTTTTTACCTGAATTGATACTTTTAAAGTTTTTGTAATTGTTCCACACAATCTTGCGAGCGTCTTCAGATAACACATGGCGTTTTCTTGCTTGAGGTGCTTGAGCGTTATGAGATATACTTGCGTCGCACATTATATAAAGAACTAGATTTGGTTACATTAATATAACATGAAATTAATAATTAAAGTAACTTACTTATAAATTCAATACAGGCAGCGGATAGTTTTAAAATAAACTGTTTTGTAGAATAAGTAATAAACGCCGGAAAAACAAAGAGGTTATAAACAAAAGTTGGCAAACGATCAGCTGGAAAGTAACGTTTTTAGAGCGCACAGTACTAATATCTGTGTCATTTTCCAATCATTACTGCATCTTTATCTAGTTTAAAAATGCGTTTCTGCGCTGGTGTCTTCCGATTTTGATTTTACTCTAGTACCATATTAAGATTCTGTGAGTAATAAATAAAATGTATGCAACCCAACAAGCAGCCATGAGTTTAAAATTCTGACTAATCATAACACGTGTGACGTCACAACAATACAGCGTATTGCTCAGTCACGTTCGCCTTTAGGAGGTTTTGCGTCAACTCGTCAGATCCTTGCACACATAATTTTTATTTTCTCGCGTTATATAGTGTAAGATTCATTCGAGAATTTCCAACACTAAATTCTAGGCCGCGCCGGACTTCGTCAGCTTTTGTCTTCACATTCTCAAATAGATATTTTATTATATAGTATATATAGTATATTAAACTTCGTTTGGTTTACGAATTGCGTTGCGTTCCTGCTCATTACTGAAAATCTAATCGCCATAAAAGCCGCAGTTTCAAACCGAATTGATTTATTCTAAATAGTAATATAGTACGTGTCTGATACATATTGAATAAAGTTGTACAACACTCCGCCATTATTTTACTTATTAAATAGTAATATATAGTAGACAAAACGTAAACCATCGATCGTAATAATTAATAGCGCCGCATACAGCCTAATAATGACTACTGAATTGACGATAGCATATGGCGGACTTTCATTAACGCTAAAAACTAAAAGCTTGGTTATAGGTGTTATTATGACCGTTTTCACTTTTACACCATTAGTAATCGAATACTACTTTACTCTAAAGAATAAGAAATGACACCAGCGACTGTTGTGCCTTATTCCAACACTCCGTTTGCTCGAAAAATTAAACTTCATGTATTAGGAGAGCAGGAGTTAAAGTAGTTGGCATGCTTTCATAAGTTTATATATTTTTTTTAATGTTTTGTCCGGCATTCAAACCTAATTTAGAAATATCTGTTTTTTTTACACTTCTGATTCTCGTATATGCGATAAAGTAAAACAGATTTAGAAACCGTGGCAATACGATTATACTACATCCACTGTTCATATTTATTGCTTACCGAATAATCCCTGCAATGCATTGATAAATGATACAGGTAGGTGCCAACTGTAATGTGGTTTAACAGAAATTCAATAGATGCCGTGACAGCCTAAAATAAAACATTTTTATGCGTTTTCTGTATGATGTGTTGCCTAACAACACATTAATAAACCTGGAGTGGAAGAGAAAATGTTACGATACATCATCTTTTATTGCTAAATATATGCAAAGACTAGATGCAATCAACCGTAATGTTTTTCTTGACGGGCAGCGACTCTCATAAATTCACAAATTACCATTTCTTGAACAAATAAAATTATTCCTACAAAGTACAGGTCGTAGGTTCAAATCCTACTCGAGGTAAACTTTTTATTTATGTATTTAATAAAAATTAATAATAATTTTTAAAATTATTCCTAGTTAACAACAATATTTCTGACAGATTTACTGGATTACATAAAATTGTTCTATTAAAAATTGTTACATTTCGTACAATGTAAGGAAATAAAACGTCTAATTTCGAACAAAAATTACGCATTTCCTAGACACATAAAATTAATTATTCTAGTTAAAAATAATATTGCTGATAGGTATATTTGAATACATAAGTCAATATCAAAAATTACCATAATAGTAAAAATTGTTAGAAGCAAACGCCAAATACGAAGACACCTGCGCAGAAACCGAATATTGCATTAAAAAGAAATAGAATATGAGAGAAGTAGATATTATCACAGATGTATACACACTTATACATCTGTGATATTATGTTCCGTCCACAATATGTAGTGTTGTTTATTGTTTTCTAACCTCATTTTTCGTGCACTTTTTTATCAATTCGTCGCCTGAAAATTGGTTTGTTCAATATCACATATCTGTAATTTCACACTGTGGCTAATTGACTTTTAATGTGGCGAGATTTGGTTGTTTCGTGGGGAAACACATTAAAGGCATCAACATATCAATGCTGCATAACCTGGCTAACAGACCTAGTAATTACAGTTTTAATATATGAGATAGTAACGTCGTACCATTAATATTTATTTTTGTTGAAAATGGATATTGAACAAAAAGATAAACTTTGCTATTTTGAAGGATATCGAACAAACCAATTCAAAATTGTCTCGCTCCCTCTTTCAAATAAAATAACCAATCATCCTAGATTTTCTATTTATTTTCAATATTATTAAATCGTTAGGAAATTTCGAATAAAACAAAATCTTATAAACAAATACATTACAACATTTCATTGAATATTGATTGACACCTTCATTTTAGTTGAGTAGGGTATTTCTTCAAAATTGTTGAATAAAACTGCTTATGAGGTTCATCCAAATATTTTAACATGTCCCTTAAATGTTTTACTTTAAGGGGAGCCAAACTTGCTTCTTGTGTGGCATTTTTAACTACGGGTAACATTTTTTTCGTTATTGAAAATGTAGATAGATCTTTCTTAAGTTTGGAATTTCTGGAAGTCTTTGTCCTTTCAATATTAACAGACATTAAATCATCCTAAAGTTCACAGTAAAAGGTTGTTCGGTTTCATAAATTAAGTGCTTCACCTTCGAATAACAAACTTCTGAAAATATCAAATTTTCTGCAGCCAGTTTATAATTAAAAAAATCACTCGGCTTCATTTGTAACACCTTAAATGTATACTTTTTTTGGGGTAGCTTTTTCATTAAACGAATTAGTTCTAAAGGACTCTGAATATCCTGATGCCTCACAAATCGTTCAATGATGCTATGGGCAGCGTCTACCTTTTGAAGGTTGTCATGTCCAGGCTCAAAAAACTTTTGTTCTACAATTTTTACATTTTCCGCACCGTCCAAAAACGTTTTCAATGCAACAGTCATTAAGCTATTTTTATTTTGTGCCACACAACTATCAGACCACAGAATAATATGAGTAATGGTATTTACGTCTATTATTATGGACTTTTCACGACGGCACTTGCAATATCGTTTCCGCTCCTTCCTTTGAGATACTCATGCCATATTGTATTATAAACGACATTATTTAAATTGCAGTGGGCAGTCAAGTTCTATGTATTTCACTTGCATTTGTAAAAAAAGTTTGAAATTTGACGTTTTGGAAGGCTGAAAACATTTTCTAAATCAAATGTGATCACAGCAGTTTGTTTATTGTCAAGTATTTCTTTACTTAATTGACGATCAGCTGTGCGCTCCTTGTAGCATTGTTCTTTTAGATTTAAATGCTGTATATTTTCTATTTATTTTTCGTTTGGATGTTTTACTGCCCTGAACTCTTCACATTTATCACACAAATCCTTTTTTGGTTTAAAAAAGCCAAGGTTGAATTCGGTGTTGAATAAATTTCTGTAAATATTGTACTTCACTGGATCATCACTTTTTTCAACGTATGTCATACATGCGAGATAATGTTTAACCCCTGCTCTAAATACATTTTCGTGGAACTACTTCGACAATAGTGGGAGGCCATTGTAGGAAACGATTTAATGTGTTCTCTAACTTCATTTACTTTCTTTTCGGATGTTGCATGCTTCACATTTTTTCCTTTCAGAGGGGATCGAGGAACATTCGTAATTGGATTTTGAACATGTTTAAAAAAATAGTAAATCCGTTGCTGACTGATATCCAATGTGTTAAGGAAAAACACTTTGCATACACGATTAGACATGCCATTAATTTCAAGATTATACACAAAAACGTTACTATTTCTACTTACTACAGTTTTAGTTCTCTTTCTTTTAGGCTCCTTACGGGAAACATATTTGCTATAAAAATGTGCTTTTTTCGTGTCAGACAACTGCCAAAACTGTTTATGAATAAGTACCCTATCGTCTTCGCTAATTTTCTTGGTACAATTCATCAATCATTTTTCATCACAAGCAGGTTTGATAGACCGATGAAACATTTTCTTCCCATTTATATTAATATAATCTTCCCTATGCTCTCTCTTCCTTTTTCTTACGTTCTGCTTCCAACGGTTTGGATTTGTTTGCCTCTTTCTAGTTTTTTGTCTATTTGAGATTATTTCACCAGAGAGTGATTCAGATTCTTCAATGGTGGTACTGTCTTCGATGTTACATTTTTCCGACTGTGTTGTAATATTCAGATCTCTATTTTCATTTCTTTTATCTTTACGTCCTATATCATTATTAGCTATCTCATCACTACACTGAATTTTATTGAGTTTGTTATTTGTACCGGTAACTGATTCGAGCTCAGGAAATGGAAATGAAATAATATCATCATCAAATTTGAGAGCTCTCTTAACAATGGAGAGAGGAGTGCGGACTCCCAATATCTATTTCTCCCAGGATTCTAAAATGTTACTTAATTAATTCGAGGAATGAACAACATTTCTTAATTATACATATCTTTCGAAAAAGGGTTCAACCCCCCCCCCCCTCCTAAATTGCCGGCAAGGTTTTACTATTTTTCACTAAATACTAAGCTGATAGAAAACCAAAAAAATCGCCCTAAGTATCAGAATTAAACAACTTTTGCTCAACGTATTATGCGCGCTTAAGTACGAAATGCACGGTATAAAGCTAGAATTTATAACCAAAACCGTAGAAGTATAATATTCTACAAGTATTTATACTATACCCCTGAAAAATTACCTAACTAATTTTAGTAAAAAAATATAAATATAAATTTCCTAAAAAGTTAATTTTTTAATGCGGGAACTTTTAAATGTAAGGTTATACATAGAATAACTTGAGATCAGAAAATTATCATGTTCGAACCTACCTCCACTCTTCTGCTGGTAAATCTGGAATGGGTGAGTCTTCGAACATATTGAAGCAATACACAATTTAAAATAATTTAAAACTAAAGTTAATTAAACAAACAGAACTGATGCAGAGAGTCTACCTCGTGGAACAAAACAATAAGGAATAATTTAAGAATCGATTTTGAAGTCACATGTAGTGAGAAAGAAAGCTCTGATTAGCTAAAATGGATATTGAACAAAACGAACATTAGTATGGTATAATGTTTTGCATTGGTTTGTTCAGTATCCGGATAATGAACAAAACAATCTGAAAAAATTAATTTTAATACTGGATATTAACAAAAAATCCCTTATAATATTGAGATTTCCTTCGAATATTGTCACATTTAACAGACCAATACAACAATAAAAACTTTGGTGTATATAACTCAATTTCTTGAAAAATTGGATGTTGAACAAATCAATTCTCAGGCGACGAATTGTAAACGGTTTTTTTCAAAACTCCTTCCGTTTTAGCACCTTTTATGTACAAGTAAGTTGTATTTGTAATCCACAGTAATATGTATTAATATAATATATTGATTTAGTTCGTTGTTTATAATGGGTGATGTAGTACAGAGTCTGATAGTACATCAAACATTCTACCAAAGAAGCGGCGTGTCTTTTCGCAAGATGCCCGCGAAATTATTTGGAATGTTTATCAGTTTCATAAAAATATGAATGAAGGTATGTCATTATTGTATGATTAATATCTGTCAGTTTTTTCACGATTACATGTCTTTACAGTTAACGTTCTTGATATCGTTGTGAAAGCAACTGGAGTATCTAAAAGTACCGTCATTAGAATTATTAGAGAAGGAAGTGCAATTCAACGTGGTGAAATAGAATCGTTCAAGACTTCTAATAAAAGAATGAAAACCGCATCAAGATCATCTGTCGATAATTGTGGGGAACAAGTCATTCGACGCATTGTACACAATTTTCATGTCACACAGAAACGATGACCAACCGTCAATGCTATCTATAATATTATTAAAAATGACAAATCCATTGGTTTCTCTAGGAAGGAAACGTCTTTAAGAAGATTATTAAATAAAATAGGTTTTAAATGGACGAAAACCATTGACAATCGTAAATGTTTAATGGAACGATACGATATACGATATTTACGTTGTGCTTATATACACGCAATAACAAATTATTGAAGAGCAGGGCGACTCATTGTGTATACAGATGAAACATATATACATGCATCGCATACAATGCCACATTCCTGGGTAGATGATTCCAATGAAGGTTTAAAATGTCCAATCGGTAAAGATCAACGTCTTATAATGGTACATCCTGGTGGTGAAATGGAATTTATCGATAATGCCCTCTTAGTTTTTAAATCAGGCTCAAAAACAGGTGATTATCACGACGATATGAACTTTATTAATTATAAACGATGGATGGAGCACCATTTATCATAACACATTAGCAGTTAAACATCCAACTTTTAGCAGTAAAAAAATCGAAATGATAAGTTGGTTACAAGAACGAGGGATCGTACATGATGAATCCCGAACAAAAGTGGAGCTGTATGATTTAATAAAATGTTATAAACCGAGCTACACGGAATATTCAATTGATGCTATATTTGCGAAACATGGTCACTCTGTATGTCAACTACCTCCATACCACCCACAGCGAAATCCAATAGAAAAAATATGGGCCATTGTAAAAGGTTGGGTGGCTTCGAGAAACACAACTTTTAAAGTAGCCGATGTTGAAAGACTAACTCTTCAAAAGTGTTCGATGGATTTGGAGAGCCACTGGCAAGAAGTGTGCCATCATGTTAAAGAAATTGAACAGGAATTCATTAATAAAGAGCATATTATGGATGTCGTTTGTGAGGAATTTATTATACGTAGGAGTGAGACTCGTCGGATGAATCTGACTTTATACCAGATTATGACAATGAAGAAATAAGTGTAGAGTAATTGTGTAATATTTTATTGTATTTATATTGTTAATTTCACATTGCACATGTGTTGTTCATGTTCTTAGATATGTTTCTAAGGCACTTTAACTTCTTAAGCACTTTTTAAACACTTATGGCGTTTTCGGGGCTGGCACTAGTGCGCACTTTCTTGCACCAAGTGCAGTCTTCGTTTTCGGCTGCTACTTTTAGGGTGCACCAAATGAATGTTTCCGTGTTCGACTGTAATTTCGGTGTAAAAATATTTGCACTGAGTGCGCACTTTTCGGCACTAAACTTGGAGTCAGTGTAGGAGTGCAGTGCAAGAAAAAATGGCTGCAAATATAAACATGAGATTTGTGAATTTTGTTGAATTTGCAACGGAATTTCTAGAATCATCTAGTGATGATAGCGATGAAGAACATTTGTTGTTAATTTTTAGCGGAGAAAGAGTCGAAATTCCTAAAATTACTAACTACATTGGAAATGTAGTAACCAACCTTGAAGATACACAAGTGTGTATTTTTTGTATTCATTCAAATTACCAACTATAACTTTATTTTTTCAGTTCAAAAGTCATTTTCGTGTACTAAGAAGAACTTGTTACGCATTAATTGAAAAGTTTGCACATAGTAAATTTTACCCTACCGAACATAAGGGAGGGAGTATTTTGATATCTGCAGAAAGGCATATTTTGAGGTTTTTGTGGTCAGTGTTTTTAATTAATACGTTGTTTAAAAAATTGTATAAGAATTATAGGATAATCATGAAAATTCAATGTAAAATAATTTTTCTAGATCTTATATTTTTAGGTTTGCTGGAAATAAATTGACTATTAGGGACATTAGTGATAGATTTAACATGTCATTATCAAGTTTTAATTCCGTTGAAATGAGGGTTATTTCATTTTTGATTGACATACTACCTAATATAATAAAGTTTCCTAGAACGGATGCAGAAAAAGAAAGCACAGCTGCAGAATTTGCTAAAGTATGTAGTAATCATTGCATTCATGCATCTTTAAAACGTATATTTATTTCAGATATCTGGGTAGTGTTGATGGTTCTTATATTGAAATAAGAACTCCTCATAAACTGAAATCAACATATACTAATAGACACAATATACCTTGTGTCACGTTACAAGGAATCTGCAATGCTAAAAAGAAATTTATAGATGTATTTACAGGACCACCTGGGAAGATACATGACAGCAGAATATTCAAGCTGTCTTTCTTAAGCAGTGAGATAACAACATTAACAAATAATGGTTACTATCACTTAATTGGAGATAGTGCCTATCCAATTAGACAATGGCTTCTAACACCTTTTAAAGATTATGGAAATTTAACCCAACAGCAAAAAAATTACAACAAAGTATTATCTACAGCAAGAGTTAAAATTGAAAATGCGTTTGGGTTATTAAAAGGAAGATTCAGACAACTTCAAAGGCTGGATTTCCATAATGTACTAAAATCTTCTCAATTTATTTTGGCCTGCTGCCTCCTTATTTTTGCTATTTCTAACATCACTTTGGCCAATCGTTTCTTTTTCAAATTTCTAGTTGGTGTAGGAGACCGCAAACGACATGAATATGTCGAAGGGCTTGCTATTGCTTTGGTGAAATTTAATTTATCAATGACAACACATTTTCCCACACCAATTTTTACAGCTGGTTCAATACTATCATCAATAGCAGCAATTCTAGAGAGTTCCTCATCATATGGGTTAGCTTGAGGCGATTCTCCTGTTCTCTTATTATGTCTTCTAATATTTGTCTTTCTTTTCATAATTGTCTTGTAACGATTTTCACACTGAAGTGGAGTTTTCTTCACATTTAAAATTCTTAACAGATCTTCAGATATAGCAATCCATAAGTTTTTCTTCTTTTTGAATCTTTTTAAGGGACCTACCAGAGGCAGATAATTTTCATACTTATCGAGCATAAGTTTGGTTGCTTCCTCGCCCCAGTGAGGTTCACTTTCTGCTAATAACTCTTCTGTTGTATCATCTTGAGAAGGTATTGATGATTCGTCTTCGAACCCAATTAGATTACAAAAACTGTCGTCTAATGAATAAAACAAGGTTTGAATACTAGTTTCCTCAATAAGCTTATTTTCTATTAGTACTTTTATGTATTGTGGTATACTATCTGAAGGATTCGCTAAAATAACATTTTATTACTTAGTTGGTGTTGTTTGATATAGAAATGTTTTGATTACCTGTAAGGTCATTGTAAGTTTGTTCATCTAAAGATAAAGTTATATCCTTTTCATTAATTTTTAAATAAATTTCTCCATTGGATTGCTAAATACTTTCCAGTAACACTAACGAATCTCAGCATAAAGTTTTCAAATATTTGAGGTTATATATATCGACGTACGAAAATATGAGTGATCGGTTGACGAGTTGAACTTCTGCACGTTTTTTAAAACTGGTGGAGTGCAAGTACGCAATATATAACACGGGTGCGCACTACGTGCAATTGAGCCGAAAACGCTATTGTCTATGATCTACCAACATAACCTCTTCGTACCATAGCCCTTTTATAGTTCGCAGAGTTTTTATGCATTGTACCAATTATTATCCATGATCTACACATTAGGATTATTGTACTTCATGTAATCAATATCTGTTATGTGTTTAACTGTAATTATATTGATTTATATGTGAAATTTCTTATTTATCTTTAACACACTAATATATATCGTGTTGACCTTTTAACATGCTACTGCCACAGCTCAATGCTTTTATGAGTGCAACATCATTGTGCAAACCCCATAAAACCTGTTTTGTTGTATAAAACCATCTGTTTATATTCGTATACTATATTTTCCTTATAACAAATTATATACCTTCTTCAACTTTATTTGAACTTACATACTATCTAATATTTGAATTCGATAAAACTCTACCCCTCTATTACACCTATTTATAGCCATCGCAGTATAAAACTGTTTATACACGTATTATTTACCCTTAGAACTGTGGTTAATAATTAAAATACGAATTACATTTCCGAATAAATTTATGAACAAGTAACAACCTTATATTTAACTTTTAACAATTAAATACATGGTTTTTTTTTGTTTCAATTATGCTAATTATAAAATATAAACATCATAATTAAGAGGTTATTAACTAAAAAATGTGCAAAACGTAACTTTTGCTTTTCTTAAAAACTAATATTTTCCGGTTGAATAGTAGACGGTCACGTGATTTTTTTCGCGCAGCTTGGTGTCTTCGTATTTGGCGTTTAGTCTAAGTTAAAAAGTCAGAATCTACCATCGCATGTTCATAAATATGAAACACGTAATAGAAATGACAAACCTAAAAGACAAAAATTTTCTAAATGCCTCTTTAAAGCTTTTTAATCTATTGCCATTAGGTAGAAATAAGAAACCTAACATTGTTATATTTAAAACTTAAACTTTTCTACTACGGAAAGCCTTTTATAGCATAATGGAAATTGAAAATAGTTCTATTTAATATCTATAATTATTATGTTCTTTTTTTTTGTTTTTGGCGTCAGTAAATATATTTTTTCTCACATATTAATAGTAATAAACATTATATTATATTCAGTTATTTGCTTGTGTGATGTTCTAATGCCATTTAAACCTGTTACAACACACAAATATATACCATATCTACCTTAAATTACAACTCATGAATATTTCCGTTCTGTCGCCTTTAGGTCTTTCCGACCATTGTCTAATATAAATCATTTCTACTGTACCTAATTCCACTGTTCGCAAAACCGATAGAACCTTGTGGTGTTTTAAGTCAGCTCGATGGAGTGATTTACGGGGTTTCTTTGCAACCTTTACATGGCGTTAATATTGTTTTAACCGTCTTCTTCGGACATCGCTCTTTCAGTATCTGAAGTCATCCTCATGGGAATGGAGTTATACATTCCCAAAAAACAGTACCGTATAGGTCAATCACGTTCCCAACCCTGGTTCAATAAGGCTTGTGCTGATGCAATATCTTTAAAAAATAAATACTACATTAAATGGAAATTAATAAATCGGTCGATAGTCATGTAGAATAGTTGGTGCTAGAAATAAAACTAAAAAGTTCTTCGAACAACGAAAATGCAATGAACTAGCTACATCTCCTTTCGGCAGTCGTAAATTTTGGCCCTTAGCTACAGCCATTAGTAAAAACTTTGGAACATCTCCATTTCCCTCCCTGACATCTATTGACAGATCGGTAGTTGCTGATTCTGTAGACAAAGCCATGTTTTTGTGGATTTGTTTGCATCAAACTCGTGTCTTAATGATTCTGGGAAAGATGTGCCCCTAGTCAACTCTTCTTCATACGCTATGAAACCAATTCATTTTCGGTACAAGCTCTTGGAATCAATCATCAGTAGACTTGATCTCAATAAGGCGACTGGCCCAGACGGTATCCTAGCTATTGTCTTAAAGAAATGTTCCCTCGAACCAGTACCAGTCCTATCTAAGCTCTATACGATCTCTATGTCTTGTGGGGAATTCCCTTCATCATGAAAGTTAGCAAATGTTCAACCTATTCCCAAAAAGGGCGATAAGACCGATCCTCAAACTACCGACCAATTTCCTTCACTTCCATTTTGTCTAAAATCATGGAAAAACCCATCAATCAGCAACTGCTCACGTTCCTTCAAACTAACAAACTCCTTAATGACCACCAATATGGGTTTAGGCAAAGTCTTTCAACAGGTGATCTTTCATATGTGACCCAAGTTTGGAACAATACAGTAGAGCAGTCGGGTGAAACAGTTGTAGTCGCTTTAGATACCTCAAAGGCATTTGACCAAGTTTTGCATAAGTGTTTACTTGCCAAACTCACCTCGTTTGGGTTAAATGATACTCTCATCAACTGGGTTTCTAGTTTCCTTCATAAAAGACGAATACGTGCCTTAGTTGATGGTTTTTTTAAAAGAAGTTAGCATTAACGCGGGCGTATTACAAGGAATGCGTTATAGCGCCTACACTTTTCTGCTGTACATAAATGACCTTATTTCTTCAACAACTAACCCCATCCATTGCTTACCTGACGATAGCACTCTTCACTGTCGTTCATCTCAGTTTACTCATAGTGATAATCCACCTTCTATGTCAAAGCAAGAAATTAAAGCTGAAATGGCAAATTCAATCAACAAAGACATTCAACGTATTCTCGAATGGGGAAGCAATAATATAGTTAAATTTAATGCTAACAAAACTCAGTGTTGCCTTGTGTCCGCCAAAAAAGATCGATCATTTCCTGTTGTAAGTATGAATGGCTCAGTTCTTAAGTTTTCAAACCCTATTACTCTGTTGGGTATGACTGTATCTTCAAATCTCTCCTGGGTTGACCATCTTCTGTCAGCTACCAAAACAGCTGCTCGTAAAATAGGCTTTTTTACAGATCTAAGCAGTACTTTACCTCTAGACAACTCCTTCTGCTGTATAAGCCCTAAATTCGGCCTCATCTGGAATATAATTCTCACCTCTGGGTTAGTGCTCCCCAATACGCTCTCGATATCGTTGATCGTATTCAAAAGAGAGCGATTAGGCTTATAAATGACCCGTCCTTAACTTATCACATACAGTCCCTTAAGCATAAAAGGATGGTTTCAGTTCTTTCTTTGTATTATCGTTATTACAACGGCTATTGTGCTGCTGAATTATATTCTTTGATACCATCTCGGCTATCTTTGCGAGAAACACTCGGTTCGCTCATTCACATCATCAGTATGCAGCACGAATCTCTACTTGTCGTACCATCGAGCTGATTTAAAATACCACAAGGTTCTATCGGTTTTCGAACAACAGTGGAATTAGGTACAGTAGAAATGATTTCTATTAGACAATGGTCGGAAAGACCTAAAGGCGAAAGAACGGAAGTTTTATAAACAAGAGGTTTTGATGTAAGAAAGAGATCTAGAAGATGTGGAGTATGGTTAGGTTATCAGGGATTCTTGTTGGTTCAGAAATCATTTGTGAGATCACATGAAATAGCAAATGTTTCTGCACTATGACCAGCAGGATTTGTAGTAGATGAAAACTGAAGCCAATTAGAGTTATGAACATTGAAATCGTCTACAATTGAGATATCGCAAGATGGAAACTGAGACAGGAAATAGTCAACTTTCATACTAAGGTAATCGAAAAGTCTTGAAAGTTAGTGTCATTAGGAGACCTATAAATGCAACAGTAGAATTTCACAAAATTAGATAGAAACAAAATATCAGGTTGTAATTGTTCAAGATGTTGGTGAATAGTATTAAGATTAGACCTGATACCGCGGATGTTGCAGTAGTGAATCCGAAAGTTGATACTTTCGATGACCGAAGTCGCTTGGGCCCTGCCCTTCCGAACATCCGAATGGGGCAGGATTTTACGTCCGGTATTTATTACCCTAGAAACCACAGCCATCTTATTTTTTAATTTGGGACTCTTAATCCGATAGGAAGACAGTGAGGGCGAGAAGGAAGAATAAGGATGAGAATAGATTAAGGATGATGGAAAAGGTAACCGGCAACCCTTACCGAGCTCAGAAAATCGGAGACCCAATATTAAGGAGCCCATGGTAAAGGTGGTAGTACCTCCCGGCTAGCATGGAGTATACATGCCCACCACCTGCCAAACTAGCAACGAATTTACTTCCTGGTTACTACACTACCTACATAATATTCCAGACAACTTTAAACCGGTTGTAGTGATCTCAGATGGTTGTAACTGTCAGAACAGAAACAAAACAATAGCTAGTGTGTTAAGTGACATATCAAAACAGAAAAATATCACAATACAATTATATCTCCAAAAGGCCACACCATGATGGAAGCGGACTCAGTACATTCCACTTTGGAGCACTATTTCCATCCCCTATTAACTCCTCCATGGATTACATTGCGAGAACTTGGATGGTTCGTCCTGAACATCCATATAATATCAAAAGCTTAGACTTTATATTCTTTAAAAAATATGATATATCCAGTAATTTTTCGTCAATAAGACCAGGCAAGAAATCTGGAGATCCTTAAGTTGTTGACATACAGCAATTAAAGTATAGTCCAAGTGGAGCCATACATTACACTACTGACCATTCAGATAATTGGATGCTCTTACCACAGAGAAGAGAAAATAGAGAGATGTCAGTATACAATTGTTCTTTTTTCAAGATATATTTGAAGACAAATTTAAACATTTGCAGGGTCTTAAAGCAGTGATAGAAGACGACCATCACCACTTTTATGATACCCTTCTTAAACAAAAAAAAAACATTTTTAAGTCATTTAAACTGTTATGTTAGATTTGTTGTTTTATTTGAAACTCATGTTTTGAATATTATTTCTAATAGAAGTTACTTTTTCCCACCAATAGTGTTTTATTGCTCTTTTCTACGTAAAACACCGGAACCTTTTATACACTACTTGTCGAGCTAATTGTAATTGAAAATATCACCCATGTGCTGCAGTAATAATATTATTTTCTCCAATGTGCACTATTTCTTATTTTCATGACTATAAATACAAATAATGTATATCTTTCGCATCATTTTTGAACGTTTAGCCTGTATACATGTCATTTCTACTCAGTAATGTAGAACAATACTGCGAGATATATATAAAAACAACCAAATCAGAGGTTTTTTGGCTCTCCTCTAAATTTTCCTTTTTTCACATCAGAGATATTTCATTCACAATGACGATATGTATATGTAGGTTAGAAGATAAAAAGAAAATTTGAAAAAGCTTTGTATATGTTGCCCGTCAACCATTCACAAAAATAATTGATATTAATGTATCAATCATTGTTAGAAGGCTCAATATAGAGTATTTACTTCATTTGATCTGTTTTATTTCGTTTAGGTTTGAGTGGTACATCAATTATGCTGAACTCATGACTTAAGATTCCAGTCAAACCAAGATTATTATTTTTAATGATGGGTGAGAAAAGCTATTTATTTAAATGAGCATTTGTAATTATAATAAAATTTAGTAATTATATTTCTTCTAATCATTATATATAAGATGTTGGAATTTCTAGTTATGCCATTGCCCTAGTTACATGAGCAATCCCATAGTATTCACACAAAATAGCATCAAGAACAGTACAGTAGTAGTCAAAATTCATTTAACATTTCAATGAGTTTTATTACAACAATAATAGTTTCTACAAAATCCTTCTCTTATAGTTTGATTTCTTGGAAAAGGTCCTTTGACCTACAAAGTTAGGCACTTAAAATTAACGTTTCAGTTTTCTGGCTACATGTTCACCTAAAAGACCCATCTAACTGAAAATTTCAATTTGCTGGGTGCTTCAATGTTGCTATGTTGCGAATATGCTTTCTGCAATACTTGTGATTTATTTCAGTCAGCTAATTAATCAAACATTTCGACGTATTTGTACAATTTAAGTGCATATTAGCAACTCATGTTTACTTTATTACAGGTATTAAAAATATATTGTGATTTTCCTGCTCACTGGAAAATCAATAAAAATACTTATCTATATAAATTACAATTATATAATAATAAAAATAATTTATTTCCCACAGGAATACGGAATTACATGCTATAATTACTAAATGAATTTGTACAAGCACACCCCTAAAGAAAAATAGCAATAACAAATAAAAAATAATTGCTGCACTATTTATTAAAACAAATGAAACTAATTTTAGAAATTAGCAAAATATATAAAGACAATACAAAATATAATTATAACCTTCGTAAAAGTTTAATTTTAAACAGTTCCGGTAAAAGGTAATTCAATACATATGCATACACAAGGAAACTGTTTAAAATGAACAACGTATATAGAAAAACCAGTTTATTCAGAATTGTTAACTACTTAAAAATTCGTCTGATATGAAGTTATGTTTGTACGAGTAAGTTCATTCGCGGGTTTGTCAGTTTCTAATTAACTTTTTTTCAACCATAATTAATTTTTAAACATATTGAAAATAAAAAAAATTGAATTTCCCTTTTATTGCAACTTTATTATAAGTACACATATACATAATCTGCCATTAATTAAAATCGTTCAATACGAAAATATGTAATGTAACAAGCAAACTGCATATCGAAATCAACTTCAAACTTAATGCATACCTTCATTGTATTCTTTCATTATATATTAATGTACAAAAAATTGAACTTTTTATATGAATATTTTCAATTCTAAGCAAAAAGAAAACGTACAGGTATTCATTGTTGTAATATGACTTTTGTTTTATGTGCGGGCAAGGAGTGGTACAGGTAATAATATTCAGGTAGTCATTTAAAAATCTAAAATAAAAGTACAGCTGACAACAATGCTGCTTAACAATTGAAAGAAATCGTTGATGTTATCTGTTCTTTACTTAGATTAAGGTTAGTTCGATACCCTGATATGTAGAGGGATTGACAAAAACATCCTAACCGCCAGGGAACTTTCTTGCTTACGCTTAAAATGGAAGGATTGCGCCCCTTCTTTATTATATACTCCTTGATAAAACACTAAAATACAAACAAGAACTACATAGTGATTACATGCACTCAAAGAAGATAATATATAACTATATTTAATTTAGCACAACAAAGATATAACTAAAACGTGTAAAAGCATATTATAAAAAAAATGTATGTTTGTTAATCTGGACAAATTCCTGGAAAGAATAAAAACTGTGCTTTATTAAAAAACTATATACAGTACAATTTGTTGTAGGGTAAACATTTGATAGCTTCTGGAATACTCTTTTACAGAAATTTTGCTTGATATACAGCACTATTTTGGGAAATTGATAGTCTACAGTACTCTGTCTGTAAGTTATGTCTCTTGCAGGTATCTTGATAATGGTTATCTAATTGCTGAGTAAGTAGTGAAATGTTTTTCTTGGCACAGCAAACAGCTTCTAAGATGAATAAAGATAAGATATTGTGTTTAAATATTTAAAATTAATCACTTATATGAGCCCTAAGGAGCAAGGCTCACTTTGCGTCAGCCAGTTAATATAAATTATTTTTGTAAAGCACTACATAAATGATCTGTACACATAAGATATGCAATACATATATGTATAATGTGTTGCCTACCCTGAAAAAAAAAAAAAACAAACCAAAACCTTTAGTTGTTCTGGTGTACAAATAAAATATGACCTAAAAGTATAGCAAGTATCAAAAACGGCAAGAGACGTTTATCGATCGACGGCTAAATTTGGAAACTGAGCGCAGCGAAGCCTCATAATTTTGCCGGAGACTGAGGTACTATCATTAAGTCGTGATGCTTATACTGTTTTTTTGCACAATCTTATTAAATTCAATTGAAATAAATTAATATCTACTAAATACCTAAACAAAAAGTCAAAAGTAATATTTCGCGGCAAATTCACCTTAACAAATAATTAATAGCATTTAGTTCTCGGTATTTACTTACAGATCTGTTGGGCCTATAAACCATTAGACATAGCCAACCGCCTCAGACACAAATATTGTAAATAAACAAAAATGATTTAAACTACAACTGTTACTTGTTTAAACAACTAGGTATTATCTAGTGGTGTGGGAAGCTTCAAATTTTTCAAACGTAAAGTGAGGTTAGGTGAACAAGTTTTTGATTTTATATGTTATTTTGTGATATCATTATCTACAATTTAAGACGCTATAAACAGTTCCAACTATGGTAAACATGGACTTATAAATTATGATTCCAAATCCGTTGGTGTTTGGCGTTATTTTAAAAAAATTAGTAAATTCGAGGCCCAGCAGTGTTTAAAACTATAATAAACATATGAAAATGTTAAACAACATTATGTAGACTACAAAGAAATTGTAATATTTCAAGTGTAAAATCTACAAGTTACAAAACAAAGCAAACTGAACTTTCGAACACATGGAGTGCATCTCATCCACAAGCACGAGCTTCGCCTCAAGAAATTGCAAAAATGATTGCGTTAGATTTTCAACCATATAGCATAGTAGAAGATATTGGATTTCCAGCTGTATTACAGAACTACCTTTACTCAACACTTTGTACCAACATTGTATACAAATACTGTTGTTAAGCTTAAAAGAAAACTAAATCATTGTCTGTAATATCGTTCAAAACATGTAGACATCAATAAACACTGAATCGCTTATATCTTTTACGATGTATTTTATAGATACTGCTTTTAAGATACAGAGAATATTGTAATGCAGTATTTTTCTAATTTTTATCCCTATTGAAAAAATTACAAATAGTTCGAATTCTATTTGAGGGTTCGATTTGAGTTCAGTTCGAAAAAAGAAGGGTTCGCACACCACTAGTATTATCCAAAAAGTCAATAAAAGCAAAAACCTCAAACAAATGAATATATGTATTTTCACAGAAAATGTTTACTAATTACTTACAATAATTTAAATTATAGAAAAATTTACATAAAAATAATACACATTTTAAAATGCATAACGAGTCCTGATATCCTCAAGCTTCTTCGAAACTTCAGCAGGTGTACGTTCAAGATCTGCAGCTATACTTTTTTGTTTAGATGGCTCAAGAGAATTGTATTGCTCACACAAATCTCCATCTATCACATTCTACAAGAAACAAAAACTAATTTCTAAGAGACCTCGTGTATGAGTAATACATACCTTCACTGGATAATAGTAACTTCTGAATGATAGGTGATCTCTTCCACATAATGGAGGATTTTCACTGCGCATATGCATCTCAAGATGCTGGAAGAAATCGTGATCTTCATGTGATGTGAAAGGTACCAATACGCCGACAGAGCCTGATACAGTTGTATATATTAACGATTCCCAACCTCCTGGAATTAACGTAGCCTTTTGCAACCAGGTGACAGTTTCACCCACATGAAATGTTGCAATAGTGTCTGCTTTTTGGGATGCACCATTGAGTAAACCTCGATCCCATAAACTCTTGTTCCCTGTAGGGTCTTCATCAACATCATCAGTTGTGTTGGGTGGAAGCCGCACAATTCCAATATTCCCGAATTTATCAGCAGTAGCAACGGTATCATAATCAAGAATAGATGTGCATGTTATCCAACGAGGATGTGTATCGTCAGCAAAAATAATTAATTGATTTTCATGTTTTTTGTAACGGACCATATAAATAGATTCTTGAACATCGGCAACAAAAATTCGACGGCCCATTGCTTGAATATTCACGATGAGGTTAGGAATATGCTGCAATGTAATGTATAATTAGTGACGAAAAATCAACAAGATGTGTATTGTAAAACTATATTAATTATCAGTACTGCAGGACATTTCAACACTGAACAATCAGTGAATGTGTATTTATGTCATCATAAAGAAACACAAACAATTATAAACCTGCCAAAGCTTACCTTATTTTCACACTTGCGCAGTAACTTCTTTTTTCCGTAATCGTACAATCTTAACATTCGTCCTACACCAGCTAGTAATCGTCCTTGATACGAACAAACTGCATAAGGAACTTCATCAACTGGTGTACGATGGATTAAATCTAACTCACGACAAGAAGCATCAACTTTGTAAGTATCTAAATATCCTGATATACACAATCTTGGATTTAGTTGCAAATCTTTAGATATGCCAACAATTAAAAACCACTGATGTTCCGGTTGGCCATTAAATTTCACTAAAGCTAAACACATCGCAGCCTCATTTTGTTCAAACCGTTTCATTTTAAAAGTTGTGCCTTGCACTGGATCCATGATCCTCATAGTGGAGGCCCACATTGCATGTCCTGCTTTAGGAGCAGAAAATATATTCTCAGGTAAATCTTCGTTTAAAAAAGCTTCCGCCATTTCCTTAGCCAATTCTTGTTCTTCTTCACCAGCTGCTTCTCGCATTTCTTCGGCCATTTGTAATCTACGAAGCTTTTTTGTTTCCTCTGTATAAGCATTATGCTCAGTTTCTAACATTATAATATTAGATGTTTCAGGATGTATTACAAATTTTCGTGGAGTGTATTCAAGCGGGAACGAGATCTGATTGAAAACGGCACCCAATTTTTCCAAAGCCAGAATTCGAAGCGTATTCGTTGAGATGGCGACTATACCTTCGGGACATTGTTCTGAGCTGAAACCCGATGCATACTCTAAACTCTCATATGATAAAGGTGTTAGGTAAAAACGGCTTTGGTAATAATAGCTTAACCACGATCGACTACTCATTGCAAGTACAGCTTCAGAATCTTGCATACGTATGCGGAATAATTTTACGGGGCGCGAACCAAGATATCTCGTTCTAGTATCGGTTAAATCGCCAGAAACAGGATCTAAGACAGTACGTAGCAAAGCTCCGTTTTGCAAGCCAATGTTGAGATATAATGTGCTTGTTGTACTAGCAGCTGCAGCATCTTCCGGATTTCGTTCAGTGCAACCCATTTCAACAATACAAAGCGATTCGGCACAAACTGGTAGAGCTTGCATAGAACGAGGTGAAAGACAATCGGATGGGTCCAAGGATATTATTCGAACAGTATTGTCAGCTAAGCCCACTGCAAGAAACCAAGATCGTTGTTCTCCTGGTGCAACATTTGCTAAGGCCATGCAGACTACATCAGAATTCATACGTTTCCGATCTTTATATTCGTGTAATTGACCAGTCTGAAAATTAAACAACCGTTCATTAAAAAATCTGATTACTTATAACTAGTGCCCAGATTTCTAAGCAAAATACACATTTTTTTTTACACCTTTAAAAGTAAGCAGAAATGTTACACCTTGTAAAAAGCACACTTTAATAAATCTTAACCCTTTAAGTAGCTGTGGTTAGTATATTAACCAACCCCCCTAGAGGACCCATGGAAAATTCTGAGACGATATTCCTAACTGAACGGACGTACAGATAGAAATCTCACAGAATTAATTCGCGCGCGCTTTCCGAGCAACCTCTTTAATTTTTTCCTCTGCGATCCGGGTTTGTGTTGTTTTCACCACGCAAATCCGGTTTCAACATGACAGCGATTCCGATTGCGACATGGTCATAACAATGGTAGAAGCACTACAAAATAGTACACTCGAACTTCGAATAGAAAACCAAAACTCCACGGCTCGCCTACAAGAGATGCACATAAACCAATTAGAAAGAGACGTCGAAGAATTGAAGCAAACAATAGAACACCTAACACTTCAGCTTAAAATCCAGCAACAAAACACATACACGACGATGGAAACATCCACCACAACACCACACGCCGCGGAACCCGCAGAATCCGAGCCTGATGACCACCCGCGAAGAAAAAAGAAAAGGAAGCGAAGTGGAAAACCAAGAAAACAAGAACAAAGTACCTCGTCAAACCAGACACCCGAAGACGACACAGTAATTGGCACGCCGTCGCAAGAACATGAAAGCGAAGCAGATGCCCCCTCCGATGAAGACGGATTCACACCCGTACCCATAAGAGGCGGCATCAAACGACAAAGGGTCGAAGCGGAAACGCAAAGACCTGACACCCCCACAAGAGAAGGGAGAACGCATCCCACCGATCATCATACACCACCAAGGCGACACACAAAAACGATACAAAAACTAACAGAACTAAACATCCACCCAACAACAACAAATACAATCAAGGACGGGGTTAAAATAACTCTAAACACCGCCACAACAGCCCTCGACAGCATAGGCATTCCATTCAATACTTACCTGCTGGAAGCAGCAAAACCAATCAAAGCAGTTATAAAAGGAATCCCACAAGACGACAACATCATCCCGTTTATCGACCAAGACTTAAAATCCATGGGCTTCGTTATCCAAAAAAATAAACCGAATGTACGCAGGACCGGACAGAAGAAAGACGAGTATGATCCTGGTCCACCTGGAGAGGACAGAGAAGACGAAGGAGATATTCGAATTACATACTATAGGGTACCTTAAGATACGAGTGGAAACACCACACAGAAGAAGCGGCATAGGACAATGCTACAATTGCCAAAGATTCGGACACACGACGAGCGATTGCCACGCATCATCAAGATGTGTGAAATGCGGGGATTCGCATCACACAAATCAATGCACACTAACAAGGGAATCCGGCAGGTCCACAAGATGCTGCAATTGTCAAGGGCAACACACGGCAAACTACCGGGGTGCCCGGCACATCCCATATACGGCAAACCTGACAACAAACACAATACTAACAGACCGTCTACATCTGGCATACCGCAAACAAGACCCACAGATAACAAAATCACATACGCACAAATAACAGCATAACATACCTCAATAAACACAGAGGACGCAGACTTCGTATTAGTTATGAAAATAGTAAGGGCACTACGTGCCGAAAATCCATAACACCATACCACAACAAAACAGACGAAGGTATAAAGGGGCATATCCCACCGTACCATAACAAATCTATAAAATCGAAAAATCGAAAAAGGACCCATGTCGCTCGGTTTTAACACGTTCGCTACCGACCGACTCATATATGAGCCGGGTTTTTTTCTCTCTGACCCCTGACTCATATATGAGCCAGGGACATACGACTACATCTCGCATCATATTTTCTGATTGTTTATAGTTAGCGCTTTCATACTTTTAGTGGGTCTAAGCAAATAGTTAACCGACCTAAGAATGTAACGGTCCGGCGCAAAGCGTGATATGTCACGAGTAGTAAATCATTACGTTCAAGTGAGGTGCCTTACTACTAGTTTTTTTGAAATTCGTATCTCACATCAAATTAAAGGTATGTACAATTTAAATTGATTATTTTCGCAAAGAAAAATTAAGTTTATAATATTGTTTATGTATAAATTACCTACAATAACACAAAAACAAAATTGAGGTTGTGTACATATTATTATATTTTTCTTTTCTTTTCAGCAATAATGAGCAAAAGAATGAAGTTAACTGAACGAGAATTAAAATATGAAACAATGCATATTCAAGAAGAAGGTCTTAGTTCTAATGATGACTCATTTGATGATGAACCTTTTCAAGACTCAGGGAGTAATTATACCGGCTCTTCTGATGACGAATCTGATGACATCGTGAATGAAGACAGAAGTGATGTAAATTCAAATAATGAAAAGTGGACAAATATACTGAAAAATATACCTTTATTTGACTTCACTGGTAAGCAAGGTGTACAAGTAAATTTCGATCCTATTGTTTCACCATTGGAACTTTTCCTAAACATTTTTGACGACAATTTATTTGATAAAATTGTTACATGGACCAACTTGAAAGCTGGTATACTTTCCCAAAATTTGACACGCCAATCAAATATGCGTAGATGGTCTAATACATCGAAAGGTGAATTAAAAGTATTTCTTGGACTCTGCATTGCTATGGGAAACATTCAAATGCCTAGTATTAAACACTACTGGAGTAAAAAGGACATATATTTTCATCCATTTTTCTCTCAACATATGGGCAGAAATCGTTTTGAATTGATTTTACGCTGCTTATGTTTTTATGACAGGAATGACGATACTAGTTTTCGCCTACATAAGATTCAGAACGTTCTACAGCACATTTTAGAAAACATTCAAAACTTTATTATCCGGGAAGAGAACTTTCCTTGAAGCACTTTTATTATGGCGAGGAAGATTAATCTTCAGACAGTATATTCCCAATAAGGCAGCGAAGCATGGAATAAAATTATATGAATTCTGCTCACCAGATGGGTATTATGTTGAATATCATTATTTATGAAGGAAAAGGTACCGTTCATAATGTTGATCAAGGACACGCTTATGCTGTGGTGCATGATTTAATGAGACCTTACATAGGAAAGGGCAAACAATATACGTAGACAATTACTACACGAGCATAAATTTGGCCCAATCCTTTTCGAAAATAATACACACATGGTAGGAACACTACGAAAAAATCGAAAAGGAATTCCTAAAGCGATAATTGACAGCAAATTATCAAAAACGAATCAACCTGGCTTAGGAGCAATGATGTAGCTAAATGGAAAGACAAAAAGACATTCTATTTTTATCAACATGTCATTCATTTGAAATGATTGAAGTAGAGAATCGAAAACGAAAAAAGTTTTAAAACCAAATATAATCAATGTTTATAATAAAAATATGTCTGGGGTTGACCGGGAGATCAAATGCTATCATATTACTCCACTCCAAGAAAAACTGTGACACAGTACTTGAAGCTGTTCTTCCATCTTCTAGACATTTGCATTTGGAATGCTTTCTATATTTACAAAAAGTTAATAATAATGAGAGTAAAGTTTTGACTTACCTTGAATTTCAAGTCTTCTTATAACCGAGTTGATTGGGAAAGAAAACAGTACTAAAAACAGGACGAAATGTACCCTCAAGCATTTTCCAAAAGAGGGTTAGGTGCCTAATTTGCGAAGGATAAAAAGAGAAACAAAGTTGGTACGTGTGCAATATCTGTACCGACAATGAGAGCTCAAATCCTATCGGTCTTTGCCCAGATCCATGCTTTGCATTATTTCATCAAAACATTTAATTTTTTATATTACTACCAAATTATTCAAGAGACGTATATTTTTGTTAAATATTTTTGAATTAATAGATTTTCATTTATTATTTTTATATGTAAAACATTTCTATAATTTTTATAAGTTAAAACAGAATAATAAAATTAAGTTTTTACTAAATTTGTACTTCTTTTACATGGCTCATATGTGAGCCAGTGAGTCTACTATTAAACATTTTTCAGATAGACTACTGACTCATATTTGAGCCACGATTCAAATATATAAAAATTAATAAAATTTTGAAAATTTGAGAATAAACATGACACATACTATCTCCGTCAAGCCCAAAACGATATAAAATGGAAGACGTTTTTTTATGTGGGTAGCGAACGTGTTAAATGTAAAATACGTGACTTTGAACCATACAGCGTTCAGTCAGATTTCTAAACGATCTGTGATTAGATGAAGTAACACATTGTGAAATGACGTGTACTGTGGTTAGTTAAGTGACCACAGCTCTTCTACACTGTTAACATTTATCGCTGTTTTTTGTTTGTTTTCCACGTGCTCACAATTTTATGGTGTTTTTTGCTAATTATTATAAACGTTTTTCATCCTCGAGGTTGTGAGTATAGTTGGACTTTATTTAATAAACCATATTTGGTTTGATTTGTAATTATCAAGCAAAATATAAAGTAATTGTTGCATAAATTATGATTAGGTTATGATTCAAAATTATTTTTTTCACAAAAAAAAATGAGTGTTTACAATTATTTTTAGCAAAGTCAATAACTACATACTTCTGTATTACGTATTTATTAATAATATCTATTTGAAACCTCTCGGTTCGGAAAATATTTCATATTCTAGCACAATTTTGTACAGGATCGGCTTGGAAAATATTGCATATTATTTCACTGTTTTTTTTTTTGTAGGCATGGCGTGTCGTCATTAGCTGAATATGTCGTCTGATGATGCATATTTATTGCTAGATGGAATATCAGCTGGGCAGGCTGTAAACTCTGATTTTGATGGAGACAGTGATGCCGAGGACAGTCCGATATACAGCATGTCAGAACAATCTTACCAGACATTTGACTGCTCAGATGCACCAGTTTCTTCTCTGGTGTCTGAAAAACCTAACCAGATATCTCATGGGTCAGATACACCTGTTTCATCTCCAGATCTTTATAGAGAATCTTCGGGGTACAGAAGACCATCCAGATCTTGTAAAAAAGATAAAAAATTGGAGTTGGAATATAATTCTGATTCTGATATTGACGACTCTGGAAAATCCTGATTATTCTGAAGTTAATAAATTGTCCAATTTGTGTATTTCGGAAAGTGAACATGAAGGAGTCAGTGAGTGTGAGGAAGAACTGGCTGGCGTGAGAACTAGTAGAAGAACTGGCTGGCGTGAGAACTAGTAGAAGAACCCAAAAGAAAAAGACAAAACTAAAAGGTTTCTTTTATTCATTTTCAAAAAATGACAAAACCTGAAAAATTACCAAATTTTATATTTTCTGAGGAATCTAAAGTGATGTTTCTAATTGATTTGAAAGCTCCCATTATAAACATCTACAATTTTTTAGATTCCGAATTTCTTCAAAGTATAGTAGAAGAATCAAATAAATGTGCGAAGCAAAACGGAGCAACATTAGATCTTAACCTATCTGATTTGAAAGCATTTCTAGGGATCCTTATAATAATGGGATTTCATGTATTGCCCAGTATCAAACTGTATTGGGCAAATAATGATAACTTTAGGGTATCAAGAATAGCAAATGTCATGACCCAAAAAAGATTTTTGAAGATATTAAGATACCTTCATTTGAACGACAATACCAAAATGCCGGAAAAAGGTTCGGCAACTTTTGACAGACTGTTCAAACTTCGACCACTAATAAATCATTTGAGATCATATCAACCTACAAGAAATTTATTCATTGACGAAAGTATGGTGGCATTCAAGGGCAGGTCGTCAATGAAACGATATTTACCAAAAACGCCCATCAAACGTGGTTTCAAAATATGGGCACTAGCGAGTTCTGATACAGGATGTTTATTAAAATTTCAAGTATATGAACGAAAAGGCTTCCCTAGTGATGACGGTAGTTCTTTACGAGAAAAAGTAGTTTGTGCATTGGCTGAAGATTATTTTTATAAAGGATTTGTGTTGTATTTTGACAACTTTTTTAACTCAATTCATTTATTACAACGATGGGTGAATCACAATCAGTAAGCACAAATGCATTGTCGGTTACTAAATGGAAAGATAGAGGTACCAAATGTGTGATTACAGGTAGTAATTTTTTTTCCAAAATCCATATCTGATTATAATCAACATGTGGGAGGGGTAGATCTATTTGATCAAATGCATTCTTACTACAATATTGCATGGAAAAATCGGCCGTTGGTGGCTTAAAATATTTTACTACTTGATAAATGCCGCAATCGTCAACTTGTATAGTTGCTATAAATTAACCTGCATAAAACAAAAGATAAAACCCCTAACATACTTAAAATTTAGAAACCTCTTAGCAAATCAGCTTCTAAACAATTACTGTGACAGAAAGAAACCAGGTCCAAAAGTAGTAGTACTAGCAAATAATACAATGACAAGGGGCGAAGAAGTTGCTTCTTCAAGAAAATTAAATGTGGGCAGTCATCTACCATCCAAAGGTACTATTAGACGATGTGCTCACTGTATCACAAGAAGTAAACCAGTTAGGTCAACTACGTTATGTATAGAGTGTCAAGTGGCATTATGTATTGACTGTTTCATTCCTTTTCATTTTTAAAGAACATAATTGTGCCATTTGTCATTATTAATAAATGTGGTTAATAAACTGACCACAGTGCAAACGGTGTCTTGAATATGTCTAAATGTACTGTGGTTAAATAACTAACCATGTTATAACAATTTATCAACAATTAAAAATTTTTTTTAACATTTTTCTGGCGACATTTTATGCCAATGTAACGTGAAAATCCAGTAATTTATAATTTTTTCTAACTTTTGAATTCTTCACCTTAAAGGGTGTGTGGTGGTTATAAATGCTTATTTAGGCTATCACGAATCAGAATGATTCTTTACCAAAACTGCACATTTCACTCAAAACGCTAATTTTTTTTTACATTCTTTTACTCCGTGGGATTACAGGTAGGGTGCAAGTGGGGGTGTGTAATTTTTAAATTTTTAAAAATGTAAACATCTTCCCACACTTAGGAAATCATACCTACGATCAATAAATAACAAAAATAACTCTCATGCACTCAAATCACAGAATTTCAGGAAATGCTGACAAATTATGATTCTTACACAGTTTACAAAAAAACATGATTCATATTTCAGTACCTACTATTTTCAGTATTCAACTTGCATAGTACATTTACGTCTTCATTAAAAATGTCTCCCGTACTAAATTCTCATCCTTCTTTGCTGGGCAAGTATGTAACAGAGTTTGATAATAATACTTTCAGCGAAGACGGCAAAATGTTGTTCTGTTTAGTGTATGAAGATTGTTTATGTGAAAAAAAAAAAAAAATGCGACGTTGGACAACATAATGAGAGGGTTAAGAATAAATCCAAGTTAACCCAGCAATTAATTACAGGCACTGTAGGTGAACAACGTGGGGCTTAAGACAATTTTTGGAGAAGTACATAAACAAAAAGGTGCCTGACGAATCTACATTGCACAAAAGCGATTTGCAACAGTGCTTTTACGATGTAATTTGTGAGATTCGAGGTCAACTGAAACACGAATATATTTGGATTTTAAATTGATGAAACCACCGATGTGGCAGGACAGTGCATATGCAGCGTCGATCATTTCTTCTTAATATAAAAATACTGGATCACGTGAAATATTCAATTGTGACAACATTCCTTAATAACTCCCTTACATTTTTGTGACCAGATGGGGTACCGTACGACAATGTACTGTTGTTTCTTAGCGATGCTACCTCATATATTGTTAACGCAGGGCCTGGCTTACCCTAAATTTGTTTACGTTACATGTCTTACTCATGGGTTGCATGAGGTCACGGAAACAATTAGAAGCCATTATAAAGACGTTGATCTTCTCGTTGCGTGTGTGTTCATAAAATCCCCATTCAAATTAAAAATTTCATGAACTGGCTCCAAACATATCTTTACCACATCAGCCCGTTTTAACTTGATTGGGATCATGGTTGCAAGCTGCGCTTAACTATGAAGACCATTTCAACAAAGTCAAAACGGTATTGAATGCCTTAAACGCAGAAGACACTGTCAGCATTGGAACAGCACAAGAATGCTTTGCCAAAGAACATTCAAGAAAAGGAACTTGGCAACGAATTATTGAAAAAGTCCAGATACAAAATACTGAGCCAAATTTCCAAAAAACTTTCTGCTGATAGCATCTTCCTTGAAGAGGAATACAAGACAAAGAGCGGTTGTGCTTTTCACGTGCACATGTGACGTCATGTGATGTTGAAACAACCTTTTTTACAAATCAGTGAAGGAAAATCTTCAAATAACCTTTCTTGTATATTGCAATAAAGCAGTAAATGAAATTAATAAATAATACTTAAGTAAGCTTGAATAAAATTGTTGTAAATTATGCTTATTTTGGCACTTATTTTTTGTATTTTACATGCTTATTTCCCTGTTTGATTGTACTTACAATTCCGGGCACTATTTATAACTAAGTTGGAATAACAGTGTTTCTCTTTGATTCACTTCAATATGTTATAAAAACAATAGCAAAGGCGACAAAAAGAAATTTGTATAGCACAGATATATATCTGATAACTTTAACAGTAATCAGTAGTTAATTCTATGCATTTTTATAGCAATTAACCTACCGGGTCCATTTCGAAGTAGACCAATTCTCCACCAGATAATGCGATAACAACCTGACGTTGGTTTACTGCACACTTTACGATAGTCTTCTTTCCTGGTGCTTTCCATTCGTTAACACGCTTATCCGAGCATATATGACGGATACCATCAGGATAAACCTAAACAAAAAATTAAAAATGGTAATATTTTGTGTATAATAAGGAGAGATTTTGTTGCACAGTTGGGAGACCCATAATTTTCACATGAATTTTATGGTACTATGAACATGTGCTTTACTATAGACCAATGAATTTCCATCAACAATTATAAATGAAGATGTAATGTGTGTATTGGTCATATGTACAAGAATTTATTAACAACTAAACTCACAAAGGTTGTTACGATTTAAGAAGTGCAGCAAATTGCAAACTACCTCATAAGTTTACTCCACCAATCTCAACCAAATTGGGCAGATGGGTGGGAGCGCCCCGCTGGCATTTAGGCAAAATGTACCATCATATAGTCAATAGTGCGATTTTCCCTGCTCTGATTGGTCGAGACCAACCACTGGTACCTTTTGCGAAACATGAGGTGTTGCTAAACTTTACTAAAACATGGTGCATTATGACTTAGATCGAATGGTATGAAGCTTTTTACTCGACTAATGAAAATATTATTCAGAAACTGCAATACAATAATAGTATTGGTAAGAAAAAAAAGAATTATATTCTCAAGAAAATGTATTTCCCAAAAAGAAAGTGTCATAAAACTGTTAACATTAAGGCCACCAGTATGACTTAACTTTCTTTGTGTTCAGAGGCGAGAACGTCATGATAAGACCATTGCCAGACCGTTTTCGTCATTGTTGTGACTCATCAGAGCGGGTAGATCTGTCATGGAATATCTCGAGCTCGACTCTGAATGTATATAAGATGGCCACAAAAGAAGTTGATATGTGAGAGTTAAGAGAAGCACCATCTGTATCCCTGGACTGGGAGCTCTCACATATCAATATCTTTGTGGCTATCTTATATATTCAGAATTGAGATATTCCATGACAGATCTACCCACTCCTGATGAGTCACAACAATGACGAACCGCTCGGGCGGTGGTCTTGTCATGGCGTTCTCGCCTCTGAACACAAAGAAAGCTAAGTCATACTGGTGGGCGTATGTTAACAATTTTGTTAATAACAAAATTTTATAGTATTGATATGCAATAAAATTGATTGCTTTTGAGCATAATTTAAAGGCTAAATTATACTGAATTAATTCAAGTTGGCGGATTGATATGACAACTTCGCCAGAAATACTTCCACACCGCCATTATGCGTCTCTTTTACGTCTTTTCAGAAGACACGTGCCTGCGTTACCAAAAAGGCCCATACTGTATGATTCCTACAACCAATTTTTAATAGATCTATACTTTTTATAAAATAAGCGATTTTTTTATGATGGTCCTGAAATTATGATCAAATATTAAATCAAAATTATTATTAATTTTATTAAATACATAAATAAAAGTTTACCTCGGTAGGATTTGAACCTACTACATGTACTTTGCTAGAGTACCGCTCTACCAACTGGGCCATCGAGACACATGCCCCAATCGACGTAAATGTTGTCTTTATTATGTAGAACTGATGTAAATTCTAAATATAATGAGATTATATTATAATACAATATAATAAATTAATATTAGTCACTTTGGTATGTGTGAATCCTTGCGATATTGCAGGCTCACATTCCATTACCATAAGTAATTTGGTTGTAATCTCATTACATTTACATCAGTTCTACATACATAAATACAAAATTTACGGTACTCTACAAAGTACAGGTCGAGGTTCAAATCCTACTTGAGGTAAACTTTTCTTTATGTACTTAATAAAATTAATAATAATTTTAATTACATATTCACCTTTGAACTTATTCGTTCATAACAAAACTTATAATAAATATTAAATAGGTTATTCTATGGGCAGTTCGTTCTAAGAATCAAAGATTCTAGTCCGCAAACGCTTCGTTTACAAGATACAAGATACAGAGTGCAATGTGTTTAAATTCGCAAAATTTATATGCCATTATTACATTTATAACATGTTAGTCTAATCTGCATTGCATGTTTAAAAACATCGTTATAACATTTTCAGTTTCTGTATAGTATTTTCATTAGAGATATATATATATATATATATATATATATATATATATATATAGCATTATGAAAGCTGCATATCTCGTAGCTGTACATGCGAACAGTGTAAAAGAGCATAAACTCCACGAACATAATTATAAAGTGCCACGGTTTGTGCAACAAAATGTTCCATGGACTTTGTTCGAATTAAACAGTAACGAAATTCGTTTATTAAATACAAAAGTTGTTTAATGTGGTTGTGTTCAGTATGCCGTCATATTATTATTTACGAAGGTCAGTCCTTTTATAATCTAATATTTAAACTTCAAGAAAGTAATAACACCCAAAATCAAATATCAGCGCATTCACAACAATTAAGCCATAATGCTAATAAGGAGAAAATCAAACCCAAAATAAAAACAAAAATCCAAAACCAAAGAAAAAGCCGCAAAATAACAATCGTACCGCCACCTGTGACAAAACTGTTAAACCCAAAGTTGAAAACAAACCAGCATCATCATCTATAGCTATACAATGTAACAATAAAATAAGATATCACAAGGTGAAGATAAAAATGGCGAAACTATCAAATGTACCATTGACAACTCAAACTTTCGAATAAATACAGCAAGTACATCAGAAAGTGATAATAATTCTCGGTCGGTACATACAAACATAGGAATAAAAGTGATAATGGGTACCGGATCGTCATCACCAAATCAGACAATATCTACCGGCGTCGTGCTTAAAAGAAGGGCATGGCTCCATGTAGCAGGTGTATTAACGAAAACCAGCTTCAAATTTTAAATATTAAATACAATCGGAAAAACGATTAGTCATTTTCGTACAGCGTAGAATCACAAATACTAATTATTTAAGCAGAATGTTATAAATTCCAATTAAGAGATTAAAATAAATAATATTCTTGGACAATTCATTGAATTATTTTGTAAAATAACGAGTACTTACTTCAAAATGGCGGAACATTGAAATCAACAAAACTCCACCTAAACCGCCATTTTGAAAACAAAAGACAACTTGTGATACATCATTGGAATGCCAATTTAGAGAGTTATCGTTCCATGAAAAAAATTGGTAGGTTCCTATTTTAAAATAAGAAAAATAAGGCAACTTGCAGTAAAACAGGAAGTGATAGTCAGCTGTTTTTAATGTCAAAAATGTATTTATATTCACTAAATCTTCATCGCAAATTTCTAGCTCTTGTTTTAACAAAATTAAGGTATGTATAATGATTTAGTTAACACCCTGTATATTCCTAATATATTTGCCTTATTTTCAGTTTAAATCCATTTGTACTACTTTTAATAACATTTGGTAACATATATTTTTTAATGCCTTAAAAATAATGAATTCTGGCTTTTATATCTTGCATAAAATTTTGTTTATCCCTAGTATCATGCTCGTGCACCTGATCAAAATTCTCGACTATTTCATCAAAATATTCCAGCATTAAACCACATTTAATTTTATGGACAAATATAAGAGCCTGCATTTCGCAAAACTCTTCAGTTTTGATCCAATTTAACGATCTTAGCATGGTGTCAATGCTTGTATTGCACTTTAGTATTACTCGCATTGCACGGTTTTGCAATATTTGCAGTCTGTTTATATCACTTTTATTTGCCAAATACATAATTGTGCCAGCATAATGGAAATGTGGAAGAATTATACAATTATACACTGTCTCTCTTGACAGTGTTCTGTGGAATATCTGTACTCATAAATTATAACCTACAAAAACTATTCAGATAAAATATATGGTACACCATTCACGAGTTAGAGCAGTTGTGACATTACCACCTTTAGAACCCACTTATTGTGCACGAGAGGATGCAGATAGAACTGATTTAGGTTGGCAATTCTTGGTGTGTAAAATAATAGTACATTACATACCGAGGCGAAAGTTCCATTCCTGTCAAGAGACAAAGCCTTGAGTTTATTCACAATTAAAGAACAAGCAATATTATACAGTTCAAATCAAAAATGTTGGAACACATCCATCACGGCTTCTCATTTAATATAGAAGGTCGTGACATTACGACCTTCAATTTTACTTTAAGAGAGGCCATAAATGTTATGCTTACTATTTTTCTATTGATTTTGTCATTACTTATTATCAATAATTCAATTATTAACCCTTAAGTGGTAAATATTAGTCTCTCAGACCATGCCGCCCTATTTTTGTGATATTGGTTCCACTGATTATGTCACACCTTGAACACCGAGCTATCGTCACTCAAGAGTTTATCTTTAGTGTGAAAACATGGTTCTGTAATTATTGCCACCCATTGTTGTGAATTTACCAAGAAGGTTTCAGAGACCGGTGTTACTTATAACATAAGTACATTTTACACACCTCAGAATTCTTACTTTACAAATAAAGTTGTTGTTATTTTCTTACCTTTTCAACTTAACTTTCATAGAAAACAATTTCAATTTTAGAAAAAGTAATTTCAGTTTCAAGAAAAGCAAATTTACTTCAAAAAAAAATTTTTATTTAGGAAAAGAAAAAGTAATTTCAACTTCAATGTCAGCGCAACAATTTCCTCAATTATATTATCACAAAATTTTACTGTGCAAGTTTAAAACAAAAATACATGTATAAAATACTTTTTCGAAAATTAAATGGATCTATACTGCAATTGTAATTCCTTTTCAGAAACTGATGTTGCTCAAATAGTTCATAGTTAGGTAGCATATCGGTTTTTTCAGTTTAGATAAAAATGTTGAAAGAAAACCAGAATATAAATATGTCACGCAGAAGTCAGCAGTTGATGCAGTTAGCCTTAGAATAAGCAGATATTAATGATAATGATTATTGTTCAGATAATTCGTATGTTCCAGAGAATGACGCTGTTTCATGTTCTAGCCATGACACAGTCTCTCGAAATGAGTGAAAATCGTGAATGTGATGACAATGTGAATTCGGATTCTGACACAAAAGAAGAAAACAGTTCGATTCACTGTGGTAAAAATAAATGTTTCATGGAGCTCACATGAACGATACAGCCAAGGTAAAGTAAGGCAAAGAAATGTTTATAAAAGTGAAATTGTCATCACTAAAAAAGGTGGTTCTTTGAATCTGCATCAGAATTCTACACCGGATTAAGCGTGGCGATTATTTTTCAATCACGAGATTATCATCAAAATCATTAGCCATTATGAAAACCTGTAACTGCACTACGCCGTCTCAGACGAGTAATTAATGAAAAGAAATTATTACGGAAATAATTTGAATCCGTTTTTTAATATTAACTTATACTATTTAAGTGATGATGCAGGTTTATTCCTTGGTGATGAGGATAGTACCTGACATTGACACTAAAGGTGATCCCGTCACATGGGACAAAAATTTACTTTTGTGCACACATACATATGATTCACTTTTGAAATTTATTTGAAATTGCAAAAAACTGTTATATAGATCGAGCCGATGCAAACAAAACTCTACATACCGTCATCACATTCAGTGATAAATACAACACTAAAAACCATAATGTTTCAGCCAGCTCATATTAAGGAAGTACAGAAGAGAGAGAAATAGGTTCATGTGACCAACGAGGTAAGAATAGAATAGGAGAGAAACCTTAGTAGTGGGGAAATGCAATTACACTAGACGGATGTTACCACTTTGGGGTAGGTCAGTTTTAGTCACGTGATAACAATATGGTTGTTTGTTTACATCCAGCGATGTGTATATTTTGCGAATTATTGAGTTTTTCTAAACGAATTTAGAACTTTAATTTGATTCTGTGCATCAAACATTGACTTTTAAAATACCATAGTAGTTTTAAGTTTTTAGTTTAGTGTATTTATTAGTTAAGTGTATATTACAAACAATGGTTAATTGTATAGTTTGTAGACGTTCTAAAACGTCAAAAACGAAAGAACTAAGTTTCTCACTTCATAGGTAAGTTAACAATAAATATCTGATTCCAGTATAAGCAATAACAGTCCTGATAATTAATTTTGTTGCTAAATAAAAACTTCACACAAACCGCGTGCATCCAGTGGCGTAGTAACATAATTTACTGCGTTGCATGTTAATAGTTCTTGTCCATTTATAATTTACAATTAAAATTTTTGTCTTATGTTATGCAGATTTCCTGTAAATCCTCAAATAAGGCAAGAGTGGATCAAGTTTGTTGACAAATTGAACTGGGAGCCTAGCAAAAATTCCTTCATCTGTTCACAACATTTTGAAGAGAGTTGTTTCGATAGAAGTTCCTCAAGAAAAATACAGTTGAAAAAAGGATCCATCCCTTCAATAAGGATAGAAAGATTAATATATGTAAGTTTGGCTATTGTAGTTTGCAAAGTATTAATAACATAAAGTACCCAACAAAAGGACGTTTCATTGTCTTTTTTTGTATTTTTAATTGGTATTGCTAATTTCTTGTTTTATTAATCTATTGCTTATTCGCCTTTTCACCTGTATGTTTTTTGTAAAGTGAGTAATTTTTTTATAGGATAGAACATTGACTACTGCTTCCACAGCTAGACCTACATTTTCTGCATCTGAACTTTCTCCGTTGCCAAGAGTAGACACTGCACGACTGACACCTCCACCTGAAATTTTAACTAATGTAGATGCTCAGGTGGACACACCACGAAAAATTTCTCTAAAACGTAAAATTAGTGACTTACAAGCAATAGAACAAAATCGTATTAAAAAGATACGCTTACAAAAGCAGTGTTGGTATCAACGGAAAAAAATTTTCCAACTACGCAGTGCAATTAAAGTACTGCAAACTAAGAATTTAATTAATGAAGATGATGCAGAGATAATTCTGGGCAACTTTGGAAAACATCAAGAATTGATTAACCGTATGTTTCGAAATCAAAAACAAATTGTCTAACAAATACGGGAAGAAATACGGAAATTTGCAGTTACTTTGCACTTTTTCTCCCCGAAAGCATACAATTATGTGCGTAATACATTTCAAAATTGTTTACCGCATACCAAAACGCTGGCAAAATGGTATTCAGTTATTGATGCAGGACCTGGTTTCACTAAAGAAATATTAGATTTGTTAGCAGAAAAAGCAAAATCGCAGAATCGTAAATTAGTATGTTCATTAGTGATTGATGAAATGTCCATACGCCAACATAGGGAATGGGATGGACATAAATGCCATGGCTATGTTGATTTTGGAGCAGCCATTAATTGTGAACAAATGGATTTAGTCAAACATGTGCTAGTGTTTATGTTGGTTGCTATTAACCCATTACCTTCCATAAGCCCCATTTGGGGATTTGTTTTATTTTTGTTCAACAGTTGGCAACACTAAGCATTTTTTGACTTTGACAGTTTTAGGTTATAAAAAATACTTCAAAGTTTATGCTAGACATAAAAGTTCTTATATTGAGACGTTTGGTTAGTATTGGTAATTAAGGAAGTCTTGAAAATAAGGGTAAGTGTCGCAATAATAATAATGTAATTTTTAACACATCGTATTTTTTTTCGTATCTAAAGTAATGGATTATTTTAACATGAAAAGTTAGGTTATGTATTTTTGTAACGTTTTAGAACCATTTAGTCTATTTATTAGAACCATAGAGTTCTAGAACCTACTAAATATTCCCATCCCCATTTGGGGATTACGGTTGATGATGCAATAAAAAATTTTAAAATTACGGTTATTGTTATTTTTACATATGTTTTTTTATAGAAATGGGCACAAGAAAGTTCTTTAGTCTTCGCGAGTTAAAAGATTATGTAAATGATCCTAATTTCTACAATGAATTAGAAGATGATGGTATGGGTAATACTATAGATATAGTTTAAATGCCACGGAAAGAGTAGACATTCAGTCAGACGAAGAAGAACTTGATGAAAACCTTCTTGATGATACCCAACCTACTGATGTGCCAGGTATAGTAGAACTTCATTCTTCTATATTACAAATATTAGCGGCATCCGCAGCTAACAACCCTCCAAAAGTAACAAAAAGAAAAGTCACTTCTAGTTGGCAAAAAATGTCAAGGCCTAAGTTTACCGAGAAAACTGAAAATCAGGAGGTGTTTTTATCCAAAAATAGCCTAATTGAAGAACTGAAAGGAAAATCTCCTGTTCAAGTATTTGAGATGTTATTTACTGAAGACATTATGACATACATCATAAAACTCTACCCAGAAAAACAAACACGATTTCGTTTTCTCTGTGGATTGTCTCAAAAAGTTTCTAGGCTTTCTTATTCTTACGGGATACCATTCATTACCTCAGGAGCAAATGTATTGGTGTGAGAATGAGGACGTTTGCATTGATTTTGTAAGAAAATATATGCCAAGAAATAGATTTTTAGAAATAAAAAAATATCTGCATTTTAACAATAATTCTGCAATATCGCAGCAATCACGATCAGATTTCAAAGTTGTTCCACTATTCGACAAATTGAATGACCAATTCAAAAATTTGGAGAATATGCAAAAGAGCTCAGTATTGATGAGCAAATGATTCGTATTACGGTCACCACTACATGAAGCAATTTATTAGAGGCAAACCAATCAGATTTGGCTTCAAGCAGTGGACCATGTGCTGTTCAACGACCGGTGCTGCTTCCATACAGAGTTGTATACAGGGAAGAGGCGAGAATATGAAGTGCTTGGTTTAGGAGCAAGTGTAATTATGAACAATGTATCAATGGTAAGAAATCCAACAAACCACATTTTTATTTTGATAATTTTTTCACAAGTTTCGAACTTATTGAAGCGGTTGAAAGATGAGAATATTTCAGCAACTGGTACAGTTCGATACAACGGAATGAACAAATGCCCCTCAAGCCGGATAACGAAATGAAGAAGGAGCAGCGTGGAGCATTTGAATATTGTTTCAAGAACGAAATGAAATATTTGGATTAGTATGGAAAGATAACAATTATGTCAAAATTTTATCAAATCATGAAGGTTTGTTTCCACTTCAAAGTGTAAACAGGTGGTCAAAAGCTGAAAAGAAAGAGAAAAAATACCTCAACCGTACTACATTTCCCAATAAAACAAATTTATGGAGGGAGTAGATAAGTTAGATTGGTACATAAACAAATACAGAATCAATATTCGAGGAAAGGAGTGGTATTTTCCGTTTTACCAATTTAGTAGATACAGTAGTAGTAAATGCCTACATCCCTTATGACATTGCTAATCCAGGTATGAACTTATTGGAATTTCAAAGAGCTATTGTGAGAAACTATATAACTGTGACATCAATATCTGATCCGAAAAGACAAGATAGACCATCTCTAAAAAATTATCGCAAAAACGTGTACCAGAAGATGTAAGGAAAGACCAAATAGGTCATTACCTAGAGAGAAAAGTAGACGGAAAGTAAAGAAAATGTGCAATTTGCAAAACCAATGTTCGTAAGCAATGCTCTAAGTGCAACGTTGGCCTACATGTTGAGTGCATGCGAGTGGCACTCATGAATACTTTAAAACACTACAGTACATTATAATTATCGATATAAAATTTACTCTGTAACGCCGTAATCCCCAATTGGGGATCATCACAACTTTCATTTGTTTAGTTTTTGTAATTATGTTGTTTAAATAAAAGTTATTCTGTTGCTGTTTAACTGTAAAATAAGCCATTCTATTAAAATAAACGATTTTAAAAATTTGGCAGTTAATGGGTTAATGATAGTTGGAAAGTGCCAATTGGCTATTTTTTATAAATAGTTTATCTAGTGCTCAAAAAGCAACGTTAGTTTTAAGATGTCTTGATGTAGTGGCATCATGTCAAGTTCACGTTGCAAATATAACCTTTGATGGTTTATTTGTAAATTTTACAATGGCTAGCATTTTAGGATGTAAATTAGATGTTAGAGATTCTTTAGTTACGTATTTTAATTATAACAATCAAAAAGTGTACATAATGCCTGATCCATGTCACATGCTGAAACTAATTAGAAATACATTTGGCGAAAGAAGAGTGATGCTTAGTGAGGGTGAAAAATTGATTATAATTATATCGAAAAGTTAAATCAGCTACAAGAAGATGAAGGGTTACATTTAGCTAATAAGTTAAGACGTTGTCACGTTAATTTTTATAAACAAAAAATGAAAATGAAATTGGCAACACAATTATTAAGTAATTCTGTGGCTGAAGCACTTTTGTTTTGTGAAAATATTTTGAAATTACAAGAATTTCAAAACTGTTCGACAACAGCAAATTTTATAAAAATTTTCAACGATGCCTTTGATATATTGAATTCACATAAAATTTGTGAATATAATTTCAAACAAGCATTAAATAAAAACAACATACAGAAAATTGTAGAGTTCAGCAATAATTTAACTGCTTTCATATTAAATTTAAAATTTTCTAATGGAGAATTGGTCATTAATTCTACTAAGAAAACAGGTTTTTTAGGATTACTTATCAGTTTTAAATCGATGTTAGGTATGTATTACGATTATGTTGAAGGTGATGATAATATATTAAAGTATATTCCACTGTATAAGTGCAGCCAAGAATTATTTTTGGTTCTGTTAGATCATGTGGTGGTAGTAACAATAACCCAACTACTCGACAATTTACTGCATATAAAAATTAATTGTACATGCTGAAGTACGAGATGGTGGATTGGGTAATTGTCTTCCATTACAACAAATACATATATTAAACAACATTACTGTATGTAAAAAAGCCTTCACCTGAAAGTGAAATAAATGAGAGTGTGTTGTTGAATGAAGAAGAAAGTTCACGTGATGGACAACAGTCAAGTGTATGCGAACATGATTATTTTTTACTACCAATGGTTTATCTACGTACAGTGAACAAGTAATTATCTATATAAGTGGGTTTGTAAGTGAGTGTTACCAAGAGGATAAAGTGTGAACAATGTATTTCAGTATTGTATACAAACAAATCACCAATATTACATAGTTTCATTGATTTTAAGGACAAGGGGTGTTATATATCCCAGTAATGATGTTGTAAAATTATGTATGATGTCAGAAAAACTTGTTCGGAAAGCACCTTCAGTAAAATAAATACATCATACATAATAAGTACTGTATTACAACAAGCTTGTAACAAAAATATTTTTTCAAACTTGAGAAAACACATGTTTGACACAAATCCAATTCAGAACCATTTATTATTGCTGATGAAGAATATTATTATCTGTTATTTAAATCTAAGACTACATTATGCAACAAGAAATGTTTCACGTTGAAAGAATTAGAAATTATTATACAAAACTGATTCATTTTAAAGGCCAATAAATTCTTTACCTACAGGTTGTTTTATTACGAAATATATTATATGATTTTTCAACTGTTTCCAGAATTGTTTGATGTTTCATGATTTGCTACTCGTTTTTTTGCATACTAGGTATACAAGACAGACCTACAGATTAGAACTTTTTATTTTGAATACCTTGAAATATTTTAAAATTGATTGCATTGTATTTAATTTAGTAGTTTAATTTATGAGAAGCATACAAAACTGGTATTTGATTGTTTTCAATTATGCACAAAGTTTTCTCATATATAAATTTGTGCACTTGCATAGAAAAAAGATGTAATATATCAAATCCGTACCCTACTTAAAAATACATATGTACGCCTATGACTTGACGGCCATATTTAGTTACCACTTTGGACTAAAAAGTATCTGCTGCAATGTGGCTCTCTCCTATTCTATTCTTACCTCGTTGCATGTGACACCACACAACATAGGTGGCTTACATGGAAATGTTTTCCATCATATGCACCGAAACAGCATTCTACACAGCCAGACACCTTTAACATATTAAACTTTAGAGGGATATGGGACCTATGATTCTACTTCCCACCTCAAAAAAAATGTGTTTCAGTTTTTCTCAACATGGGAAAACAGCTACCTTGGCAGAATTCAAACACACCTAGGCAAAAGATATAAAAAACACTTACGTTTAGACCACTGAGGTATAGTCAGTAAAAAAAAATAAAGATTTTCTATTTCTGCTTAGGGTTTTATTACACTGAGACATCTTGAATATACAGCCGTTTCTTTCTAACATTTGACTTTCAATAGACTAAACTATTTATCATAAGAACTGTCAAGTAGAAAGCGATGTTTCAATTACTTGAGACCACCCACTAGAGGTAAATACAATGGAAATATAATGCTATTCCAGAAATTACCAAAGCGTTTTGAAGGATTTTGAATGTTAACCGAATTCCTTTTGGAAATTGTAAGTTTTTTTATATGCGAATGCAGAGATTTTATTACTTAATATAATTAAATTATTTTCAAATGTGCAACAATATCATTAATGGGTAATTAAAGAGGAATTGATATGTATAAACCAGTTTCTATTGTTTACTAATAGTGACATTAATTGTGCATGCAGAACATAAGGTCCATTCCTATAAATAAAACAAAACAAAATTAGAACTAAGAAGCGCACATTGCATTTCTTGGTTTTAGGAAATCGTTTTTTTGAAATGTTCGCATATAATTTTGTAATAATACTTTAAAACTCGAAATCAGAATCATCACTACAATCTTCATTGACGTTGATAGAAATTATAAGTTGTCGGCACATTTTATTAAAACAGCTTCCGGGCATCGTTATCGGATTTCAATAAGAACATGTTGCCTTGTTACAGTACAAGCAAAGACTAATTCAAATATTATTAGCGCTAAGCCGAAATCGAAAATATTTATTTTTACAAGGTATAGCTACCATAAATTTTACCAACATTTATTAATATGAATACAAGTCTTATCATTTATTGGTAATTGTGCAAAAATTGCCAACATCACTTACAAATACTAACCTGTACTAAGGCATCATCACTTAAAGCAGCACACGAAAGTGTTGGTGTAGTACCCAAGAAACCGCTATCCGTCACTTCCTCAACCGTCTCGCCAATTGAAAGTACAAGTGTGGCATTCACGAAAGACACAATAATATAAGCATCAAACTCATCTGAAACAACAAAAGGTCTGCAATTGTAACAGAATGCCCCTCATAAAAAATATTTGAAATAAATTTAATTTAATCAGACAATAAAAGATTTTAATCATAATTAAAATCAGGTGAAACACGGAATAGGTCATCATGTTAAGATAGATTATTATGATGCTCTTCTAAATATACACTTACCTTAATTGATCTTATCAGCAAAATTGCCCACTCACGAAAATCCTGAAAATTAAAAAGCACCGGTGTTTGATAATATTAAGCAATCACCAGGCTTGTTTAATTTTGGCTCTCTTTTAATTTACTTGTGACAAAATCACAAAAAAAAAAAAAAACTTACCATCGCTTCTTCGTTTCACAGTCCACACAGCATTCGGATTTCCAGGTAATTCCGATACTGCCATTTCAGACACCTCAAGACCATGTCGTAACACTCTGAGGGAAGACCTTGGTCCACGTCCACACAACATATATAATTGTGGCGTATCTTCACCAGCTAAATCAGCAACTCGACATGATAAGATGGGCGAGAGAGATTCCATTTCATCAACAAGAACTAAATTTCTTAAAGCACGCGGTGCAAAGAAAAACGTATCACCTTCCTCTAATGGCATGGCCGAACTGAACTCCAATTCATCATCATCATCACCCAAATGTGCTATTTGATATAAAAAACTTCACAATTAAATTAGCACCTACATTCAAATAAATCTACTTACTGATTTCCAAACTCGGATGCAACAAACAGGAAGCCAGTCTTTAGTACACACATCGCAGTCGCCACGGGAACGGTATCAAAATACTTCAATTTAATCTCAGTTACTACATCTTCATCAGTCTCTAATGTTATCTTAAAAATATCCCCTTGCTCTGTTTGAGCCAAGAAAAAAAACATTGACTTCGTCTTATGTGTGGCCGAACACACAAAAATCATTCCTCTTTCTGGATCATCCAAATCATTCCTACGTCTCGGAATCGGACAACGAATATCATGTTGATCCCCCAGATTTTTGTAAGTTAAATAATTCTCCGAACAAATCAAAACACCGGATGGGCCGTCATTACCTCCAGGCACAGATACCAAAAAATTTGCATGTTCTTCCAATGGCTCGGAGTATTTCCGTACAACATGATTAACACCCAAATCAAGCTCATAAAACGTAAGTGTTTGTTGAGTTTTTTGCGCTGCTTCACCTGTCGGATCTGAATCTGCTTCTTCATAATCAATTTCTAAACAAGCAAACATTGGATTTTCGTAACCCACATCAACACCGACCATATGATATACTAATGTATTGCTTTTATGTGCTTCTAATGGTGACGATATAGTGAGACGAGCTTCTGGATCACGATTTAAAATATACACAAGCTTCTGCTTTTCAATTGCACCAGTCATTACAGCTCGACCTTTTGGATCTATCGCCAAATATTGTCCGGGTACAATCCGACGACATCCTGATTTACCAAAGGTCTCCTGGTGAATCTTTTCAAATGCATTTTTTGCGACGATATATTCTAATATCACAATCCGACCTGAATCTGAACCCACTACTATATAATCTTTAGTACCACCAGTAAGACGAAATCCCATTAACGATCGTACAATACCAAAAATTTCGACAGTCAGTAATGTGTGCACTTTTCCAGTATTGGGATCAGGTCTTAGCAATTCTATACTTTTACCTCGTGATATAATAATCTCCTGCTGCTTTGTACCCGAGAAATTGCCGTGTACAGCATGAGTAATAGCCGTAGCTCTTTGCAAAGTGAGGTTGTATAGATACATCTTTCTAAAAGGGGAAAATGTTTACTATGTTACCTTTCAAGCTCAAATGTAGGATGCGAAAACCAGCAGTAAAGTAAAACGAGTTCACTGCAACTATGCAGAGCATCCAATTATGTTCTTGCACAACCTACGACCTGCACTTACACATAAACAAGTGCTGGAGATACCGTGTGCATTGTTGACTTTATTTGTTAAAAATGTGAATTATTTATATTAATATACACAAAATCGATAATACGAAGCTTATAATAATAATTATTTTCTTACCTAAACTATCGATGATTTCGGTAATACTATAAAAAAAGGGGATAAAATTCAAACAACCGCTTCCATTATAACAACGTATATCATGAATTCGTAATAGTCACTTTATAAGAACACTTTAAAATTGAAAAATATGTAGAAACGTATTTTATCAAAATGAAGTAAATTTGAGTTATTTTCCATATTTTACAGATTATAATACACACAAAATGTTCCGGACAAATCCACCAACAACGACGCTTCTTAGTCAAATAAAGGAAATATAAGCAATACATCAATTACCAACAGAATTTACAGGTATACCAATACAACGTCACTAAATTCCCTAAAATCAAGTCCAAAATTAATCTACTTCCGGAAAACGATAAATTTGAAAAACAAATTGTACCTAATGGTACAATTTCTTTGTCCACTGCAAGCGTGTACGCAGATATGGGCGACTGAATTAAATATAAATATTTTAGCATGTATATCGAGCTTTTTCAATAAGATTGATAAGCACATGTTTAGATTTATTTTTTTAGGGATTTCACTTTTTCACTTTTTTTTCGTGATGTACCGGGTGGCCAGATAAGAATGCAAAGTGGTGTTTCTCGGAAGGTATCGTCGTAGAGAGTTGCGGTAAAAATGTCTTTACTAAAGTGGCCAAAAAAAAGACCTTGGAAAATATTTTCAAATTTGAAAGATGGCTGCCAGGGGGGGTAACCGCCATCCTAAACTTTTAAAGTGATTTTTTACTGAAATCCACCTAGTAAATGTAACAAAAAAGTATAGGCTGTTTAAAGCCCAGCTTGATTCGAGTAATTTTTATTTGACGTATCTATTAAAATAAAGTGATGGGGGGCGATTCAGTGATTTTTTAAATAAACCACTGTAGCTCCCAAACAACTGAACTGATTTGAATAAACTTAGTCTCGTTGGAAAGAGCATTTATTGCTCCATCAAATCCATCTTACTTGTAATATGTCTAATTTTTAGTGATGCCGCTAGAGCGCGTTTTTTGATATAATATCAGAAAATTGCAAAATTCTCTAAAAAATTAAATGCAACAATATTACTTTTTTTTCATACAAATGAGATTAAATCATCCCTAAATAGGTTAGTGAAAACTGCATCTCGATATCTTATTGCTACACTAAAATATCGAAGAAAGAAAATTTAATTGTTATGAAATTTGAAAAAGTCGATATTACACCAGTATTTATTCTTATTTATTTGTCTTTTTTCAAGATGCAATGAAAAATTTCATCATTTTATAATTTTTAAATAATAAAAGTTTTCATAATTTCAAAAATTAAAAAAAAAACATGTAGGGACATAATAATCAATTCATAGAATATGCAAGTGTAGAATAGGCAGAATATTAGAAGTAGGCCATTAAGAAAAAACAAATACCTAAAATCAACTTGTAAACAAATATTAAAATTTTTTAATTTATGTTTGTTGTACAAGTAAGTCCTTAAAACTATCTATAATGTCTTTTACAAATGATGAAGCTGCTGATATGATTGCGGTATATTTTGAATGTCTTCAAAATGCGGCATTAGTCAAGAGAGTATACTCAGCTCGATATCCAGATCGGCTTCTACGCGATGCGAGAATTAATGTCTTAGCATACCTGTCATTGAATCCCTACGTTGGTACGAGAGCAATGTCTCTCGCGTTGGATATGTCACGAACTATACTATTCAAAACATTTTAAAGGATCATAGGTAAGTTCTTATGTCATTCAAAATACTGCTTTACATGTTTCACAATGTGTTTGTAATTTCAAATTTATAGAATGCACCCATATCATATGGTTTTACATCAAGCCTTACATGACGAAGACTTTGAGCGACGGATAGATTATTGTCATTGGATGTTGGACATGATCAGGGAAAATAGAGGATTTTTATCCGAAATTCTTCTTCGGATGAGGCCACTTTTAAAAGTGATGGAAACGTTAATTTGCATAATATGCATTACCGGTCTGACACCAATCCTCACCGGTTGCACGAGGTCCAACATCAACGTCGTTGGAGTGTTAATGAGTGGTGTGGCATCCTGGACGGAACTATTATAGGTCCCTATTTCCTTGATGAACCACTAAATGGTGCCGTGTTTCTTAAATTTCTGGTAAACTATCAATTGCCTATTTTATTAGATGTGCCCTTGCAATTACGGCTTTTACAGCAAATTTTTCAATAAATGTGCGAGAACACTTAAATTTAATACATCACCAGAGGTGGATTGAACGAGGAAGTCTATTTCTTTGGCCACCCCGATCCCCAGACTTAACCTGTTTGGACTTTTATCTATGAGGTCGGTTAAAAGATATTGTTTACGAAACTCCACCAACAACGAGTGACGACATGAAAGTACGACTTCGAGAGGCCATTCGTGCATGTCTAGAGCAGAAGTTGAAGCTGCGGCATGCTGCATGAGCGGCTCCAACAATGCATCGAGGTAGATGGGAGACAATTCGAGCATTTAAGTAGGCATTAACTAGGTACTTGATGCCTACTTAAGTAGGCATTATTGCACAATCGATCCTTTAAAAGAAATCCGCAAATTTTGAATAATACCTTTCAAAAATAAATATTATCATATTATTACATTTAATTTTTGAAATTATGAAAACTTTTATTATAAGTTTTTGTTATGAACGAATAAGTTCAAAGGTAAGTATGTATTTTTAATTGTTATTAATTTTATTAAATACATAAATAAAAGTTTACCTCGGGTTGGATTTGAACCTACGACCTGTACTTTGCTAGAGTACCGCGCTAACCAATTGTGCCATCAAGGTTCAAGCCTCAATCGATGTAAATTTTGTCTTTATGTATGTAGAACTCATGGGCGTAGCCAGCTAAGGGCAGGGAAGAGCAAAAATAAATTAAATAATTTTTAAATTTTAATAAACAAAAATTAAATCTAAAATATACATATTTTTCTGTTCTGCATATTTTTTTGTTATCTGTTATTAGTTTAATTTAAGTATAATTAAAATCTCAAAGTTTTGTTTTCATTTGCCTTTTCTTTTTATCCTAAAATTTTACATTTTGAACGACCATGGACCATGGTTTGCCCCCCTGTTATAAATCCTGGCTACGCCCTTGGTAGAACTGATGTAAATTCTAAATGTAACGAGATTACAATCAAATTACTTATATTAATGGAATGTGATACTGCAATATCGCAAGAAATCACTCATACCAAAGAAACTTGACTAATATTAAATTATTATAATAATTTTAATTATGAAAACTTTTATTTAAAAATTATAAAATGATGGAATTTTCATTGAATCTTGAAAACGACAAATAAATAAGAATAAATACCGGTGTAATATCCACTTTTTCAAATTTTATAACTAAATTTTCTTTCTTCGATATTTTAGGGTAAGAATAAGATATCGAGATGCGGTTTTCACTAACCTATTTAGGGATGACTTCACCTCATTTTTATGAAAAAAAGTAATATTGTTGCATTGAATGTTTTAGAGAATTCTGCAATTTTCTGATTTATATCAAAAACGCGCTCTAGCAGCATCACTAAAAATTAGACATATTACAGGTAAGATGGATTTGATGGACCAATAAATGCTCTTTCTAACGAGTCTAAGTTTATTAGTTTATTAAAATCAGTTCAGTCGTTTAGGAGTTACAGCTGTTTATTTAAAATATCTGGTGTGGAACACCACGACCTTCCAACCTACAAAATGGAAATTAAAAGAAATGGAATAAGAATAATTATAGGTAAACCTTATAGGTAAAACTGAACTTTCTAGACTCACCTTGTGTTGCTTTTTTTTTGTTCTGATGCTCCATAAAACTCCAAAAAACATCTAAAAAGTTCCTTAAGGTCGCGGAAAAACGCTAATTTTACCGCAGAACTGACTTTACCTAATATAACGTAACCTAACTAAACATCACAATGAAAAATCACAGTCTTAGCGGGAAAAACAAATTCACTGAAAAGTATGAAGAAAAAATATATTGAAACTGACCAAACCTAACCTAATTACACTGAAAAGTCACTGTCTTGGGGGGGATAATCACAAATTAACTGAAACTTCACTGTCTTGGCGGTAAACACACAAAAGAGAAAAACACAAAAAATAAATATATATCAACTAAAACAATAATAAAATTGCCCAAATATATTAACAAAATCAATCCTAACCTAAACTAAACTAACCTAAGCTAACATAACCTAAGCTAACTTAACTTAAGCTAACCTAACCTAAGCTAACCTAATTCTACGGGCATTGTCAATGCCGTGGCGGATAAAGTTCGGCGGCGGCAAGAAAGAAAGCATGAATGCGTTGTCCATACTTGTATTTCGCTTTAAACATGTATTCCGCCAAATACCCGACGAAGTGGGCCTTGCGAACCCCGAACCTTGGAGTAGAGTGACGCACTTCCCGCCATTGTCTTTCGACGGTGTTTGTGTGGGCACCGGTTTCGGGGTCAACAAAATTAACCGAGTGGTTAACAATGAGGTGCTCGTAGCCTTCGTTTTCCAAGTAGTTGTAATCTTTCCAGCAATTGCTTATGATTGTTGTTTCAGGCAGAATCCACTCCTTGATGAGTTGAAGTAAGGTAATGGAGTCTCTAGTTTCTACCGGGACAAGAAATACCCATTGTCCTTCAACACGTCTGCCTCGATTGTATTTCCTTTTGCCGAATTTTGCCTCGTCAATCTCGATGACAATCCCAAGACCACCTAGTTTGGAGCTGTGTCTGGCCACGTGGTCGATAAACACTTCTCGGCAGAAGGAGTACCAGTCCACCACGAAATGATCAGAAACGCGTAATTCACGTTTAATGAGGTCGTGTCGTGGTGGTTTCAGGTGTAGCAACACCGCGACCAACATGAAATAATTATTTAGTGTCAAATGTGTAGGCCACAAAGGACCCAACACGTGCCGATCTTTTGAACGCACAACGTTTGGCCCGTTGTTTCCGAACTGATGTCGTTTTCTGGCAGCGAAAATACAACGTTTCCTTGTTCAAAGGACACAACGCACCGCACTTAACACAATTAGTGATATCCTTCAACACGTTATGTTCAATGAGAAATTTCACAACTTGGTCTTCCGAAAAAGACGTAACCGCAAAAAACATCAATTCGCACTGAGAACAACCACTCTCGACAGCTGTCATTGTATCAATGGTAAAATGTACACTGTACAGGTGTAAACTACTCAATATATTCTTACGCCCACGATTACGCGCCCGAAAAGTAGTTCCGAGGTAAAACGTTCAAAAACGTAATTTCCGCGCCTTAAAAAATTTTTTTATCATACTATTGCAACTTTACCGCTATCTAGAAGAAATTAGCATAATATAACAGTGAGACTAGAAAACTCATAATAACCTAATTATATCTTTATATACATTTATAATAAGCTCATCACCTAAATATGCAACATTTTAAAATCAAAAATAATAATCTGTCACACATACGTTTAAAACTTCTGTACAAACAGAGATTAGTAGACATCTAGATGCTAACTTAAAAATTAAAGAAATGGAATAATTTTAATTATAATTTATTTTAGCATAACGAAAACTGGCAACATTGTAAAAACAAAAATAGAAATCTATGTCAGAATGACGTTTAAAACTTCATTCCAGATAGACATCAATAATACGTGTTAACTTAAAAAAAAATTCCAAAGCCACCCACTTTTATAAAATAGCAACGATACATTCTAACCATTTTCAGTCATATTTAATTATTTTTTAAACTTACCTTGCATTATATTAAGAAACTTTATAAAGAAAAGTTATGTAAAATATGTCTGCACTTTTCTAATAAAATGAATCGTTATTCAGATATTGCAAAAAATTGAATTAACACATAAATTGTACCTTAGGAATTTTTTTACCGCTAAATTATGCGTCGTATTAAAAAATTGCATAGAACATAATTAATCGATATGTTTAAGGTCTTTCTCTGGGTATTTTTATGTCTTTGAAATATACAGCTGTTTTAGAAATATTTGATAAAAACCAAAAACTGACCCCTCTCCGCCGTTGGATTTCTCCCAAAACCTAATCAGTTCTAAGCCAAAGAAACAAAGCTTAAATGCAAAATTTTAAGTACGTAGGTATTTTCGTTCTGGAGTTATCGTGGATACTAACATACATACACACACATCCAGATATCATGGCCGATCTTGACGAAACTAGGCCAAAATTGTAAAATGAGTTAATAAGTCGATTTAGCGATAGTGAAAAAATCGACTGCATAACCTTCTATACCTACATATGTATATGTAAGTTGGAAGGTAAAAGTCACTAAATCACCCCCACCACTTTAGTTTAATAGATAGGTACGTCAAACAAAATTACTTGGATAAAGCTGAGCTTTAAAAGCATATAATTTTTTGGTAAATTTACTAGGTGGATTTCAGTAAAAATCACTTTAAAAGTTTAAGATGGCGGTTACGCTCTGGCGGCCATCTTGCAAATTTGAAAATATTTTCAACGGTCTTTTGTTGGCTACTTTAGTAATAAAATTTTTTACCGCAACTCTCTACGACGAATAGTTTCAGAGAAATAGCACTTTGCGTTCTTCTGTGACTTCCCGGTACACTAATAGTTAAGAGATGAATAAATAGAGAGCGTTTATAGTAATTTAAAGAGCATTTAGATACATTAAATGGATAAATTGCATGCATATGTTTCTTCTGAGCTTATGTAAGTACAAAAAGGTGTGTTTTAAGTGCTTTTTGTTGTTTCAAAATGGAATTGGCTAATTTAAGTGTAATTTTTTCATATTTCGAAAAAATTTATACGTAAAATGATAGATTACCACTTCTAAAACACAACTGCGCTGAAAAAAAATTTTTTTTTGCTCGGAATTAGGCGAAAAATTTAAATTTTTGCGAGCGCATTTTTCTAGGACTTTATTTTTACTTTTATTTAAAGCGCTAGTTGGAAGTTCAAAGTTTTTCCACATTTTGGAATTTGAAACTCCTATTTTTGCGCTGTTACATGTTTATTCTACATACCAAAAATTAAAATTTTGGGTAAAGGACTAAAGTGTTATGATTTATTTATTTGTGCAAGTTTCAACTTTTCTGTACATACTAAACTAAAAATTTGTCATTAATACTTGAAAATTTTTTTCACATTCTTTTAGTTTTGAGAATTTTTGGATTGCTATCTATTGCGCTCTTACTTGTTTACTCTACATGTCAAAATTGGAATTTTTGGGTAAAGGACTAGTGATTTATAAATAAATATAAATATATAAGCTTTATGTGTCATTTCTTCCTACATAATTTGTATAATTTAGTAAATCATGATAAGAAACTCGTTTAATATATATATATATATATACAAATTCAATTAAAACCATATGGAAACATTTTAAATTTCACTTTTTTCTTTCTTCTATGCCTACACACACACACACACACACACTTTCTTTTATCAAATGAAGTGCCTTTTCCTTATGCAATATAACATACACTACTGTAATTATTTATTTACTAAAGCACCTTTATTTCATGGCACATTCACTCAAAGTTGCATCATTTTCTTTTTTACCTCATACAGCTCTAAATCTATCCTCAATTTTTTTATTTCCTTAATTAACACCTCGAGTCTTTTCTTCCTCTCGTCAATACTTAATAATTCTTTTTCTCTTCTTATCATTCTTATTACTTTCACCATTTCTAGCAATAAAAGTTTACTGAATCATGCAATCCCAGAGAAGCCTTTTTTATTATAAACATGCATCCTTTTTCAAAATAAGGGTCGGTCGTAGTCGCTACATGTTCTTCTTCTTCTTCTTCCACTTGAGGTGTAATTTCTCTAATCACGCTAGTCTCGAGGAACGATGGTGTCTCTTGAAAATACAAAAGTTTTGCATGAAAAAATTGTATCTTGCCAATGGTACAATTATATGTAACGTAAACGTTGTCAATTGCTTCCATTAATAAATCATAACTCGACAGTCCTTTACCCAAGCAACTCTCTTCATTACGATGTACCTACTCTTCATTTAATCAAAACATAGAAGACATTTTATTTTTTGTAATAAAAAATACATAGTTTATTTCCAAACAATTATACATAGACATATGTTATTATAATTTTTTTTTTTTTACAGAAATGTTAAATTAGTTGCCTTTCCTGAGCTGGTAATCTACATGTCATTCTCAGACAGATATTGTTTAAACTTTTCAATGCGATCTTCTTTTGAAGTATTCATAAAATTGTAAGGGAAGTATGGACTTAAAGTTCTGGGTTTCAATGATAATATGTTTACCATACTTTATGTCGATGGTATTCATATAATCACTTTATGTTTTGCACACACCTCCAAGTCTTTTACGTTCGTGATGGATTTACAGAAAGTGCTACCGTTCAATGCAGATAGATCCATTTATTTTTGACAAATTCTGTCCTGTTTAATAGCATAAACTTTGATGCAGTCAGCTCAAAAACAGATACCTATTTTTCTAGCAACAGGCAGAAACAGCTCAAAACAGCTTTCCCGGTTTCCGAAAACAGCTCAAAAACAGACCTAAAACCGGTACCCGTTTCTCAAAACAGGTAGCTGTTTCTCAGAAGCGGTATCTGTTTCCTGTAGACTGAAAGCAGTTTAGGTTGACCATTTGAGGACTACATAAACACTTTAGGCCTAATATTTATGTATCAGTATGTTTTATTATTAATAAATAATACAAATTACAATTGGTCTTTTATTATTATTCTTACAGAAATTACATTCTACGTTAGTTCCTTAAGTACACACTATATTACAATAAGTTATATTCATACTAGTCGGTACCTATACAAGCAGGACATTTATATCCGTTATTAAACCAATAGTAATGCTTTCTACAGTAATTTAAGTGTTCCAAAGTGCTTGTTGTTCTTACCGGCATCATTGAATTATAAATGAGATTATTGCCTTACAATAATATGCTTATAAACTACATTATCATCATCATCATCGATCCATGAATATTATTTTAATCCCAACCACTTTACGTACACTTTATTCTTTTTACGTCAAATGACCTTTTCCACCAAATACACATCGGGATATTTAACCTTTTGCAGTTCCTGTCTATAAATAGGTGTCCCTGTCTTGTAGTAAGTACGTGACCGGATTCCTTACACGCACTTTAACAATCTTGAAAAGTTCACTAGACCAATTTGGTATATAACCTTTATCAAATATTCTTTTAAATTTTGTAAACACCGAAAATGTGGCTTTCTCCCGTCCTTTAACGTACACCTCATCTGTTGTTGATATGCAATCACTAAGTATACTAGGGAATAGACATGGAGAAGTATATCCATATTCCCACTTGATAAAGTGGTGGTTGTGAATTAACCAATTAGCTTGCTTTTGAAATTCACTATCCAAGGTGTGCCATGGAAATGGGGGTTTGAATACGTAATGAGCAATTTGCTCTCCATTATATATCGCTAGTTCCTTAGGTGTAAATATATTTCTTGCTGTTTTGAATCCTTGCACATCAATTATAACAATCATTACTTTTCTATATTTGTCTGGTTGTCTTCGTTAGCGTGTTGTATATGCGCTAATGCAATCTTTCCTACAGTTCCGGCGCTGGTAATGCGTCATTCTCAACCAGATATTGCTTTGGTTGGTATGAATTGTAATATGATACCAATAAATCTTAACCTTGAAGAGCTTAGCCAATATAGCTGCAGACACCATATTATTATACACCACATTTTTTTAGTCTCATCAATAGCAGCTCTCTTCATTATGATATACCCTTCATTTAATCAAAAATAGAAGACTTTCTTTTTTTTGCAACAAAAAATATATAATTTATTTCCAAACAATTATACATAGATATATATGTTATTATTTTTTTACATAAATGTTAAATTAGTCATCTTTCCTACAGTTCCGGTGCTGGTAATGCGTCATTCTCAACCAGATATTGCTTAAACTTTTCAATGCGATCTTCTTTTTGAACTATTCATAAAATCCTAAGGTAAGTATGCACTTAAAGTTCTAGGTTTCAATGATAATATGTTTCCCATACTTTGTGTTGATAGTATTCATATCAATCACTTTATATTTTGCGTCTTTTACGTTCGTGAAGGATTTACAGAAAGTGCTACTGTTCAATGCAGATAGATCCATCTTTATTGATTCGAGAACGCTTATGAATTATAGTTGACACCGAAGTTCTAGGTTTCAATGATAATATGTCCATACTTTGTGTTGATAGTATTCATATCAATCACTTTATATTTTGCGTCTATTACGTTCGTGAAGGATTTACAAAGAGTGCTACTGTTCAATGCAGATAGATCCATCTTTATTGATTCGAGAACTGCTATATGAATTATAGTTGACACCGGAACTGTCCTATATATTACTGCATCATGATGTTAGAGGAGTGCACTTTGATAATTGTATCGATAGCCTAATCTGCATCTGATGAGGATGAACTACTACCATCAAGAGATGCCGTCCACTTTTCATCATTGCAAAACTGATGCAATTGCCAGCTTTCAGTTCTTCTACAAAACATGTTCTACATATTTCCTTTAAATTTAAAAACTTTTCACATATCTTTACTCCTTTTTCATACTTTTTCACTAGGACGTTACACTCCGCTTCACTATAATCACCTCGCCCGTAAACCGCCTCATGTTCGGCATCGAATACTAATGCTGAAAATTCTTGCTTCAAGCGTTCCACCGCTGTTCTCAGGTCAGTTGGTTTGGTCCATTGCTCTTGAGCGTATGCCATCCACATGTTTGACACAACACTTACTACCCATTACACTATTTCCTTATATTGTTACTCTAAACGACCCCCACTATGTTACATTAGTGCAGATATGAACCATCTCTTTGATTACCATACATATCTGGTTACGCGCATAAGCTACTTTCAACGATCATGCTGTCACTATACTTTTTAGCTGTAACGCGATCAACTTTTAGTGAGGACTTGAACCGGCCATTTTTAGCTATGATATACAGATCAATAACCTTTGAACACACTATTTTTTAGACTTCTAAGAATTGTAATATGATGATGATGATGATGATGATGATGATGACATTACAGTTTCTATTTTTAGCTTCGGACCTTGACCTTGTAATATGATGAGGATGGTGACATTGCAATTTCTATTTTTAGCTTGAAGTGGAGTATTCACCTTCAATGAACTCATGACCTACTTTTTATGCATAGCTTATGAGATCGTCATCGTCGTCGTCGACCTCGAAAATTCTATTCTTAGATTTATGATTACCTTGCAATTTCTATTTTTAGCTTTTCACCTTGACCTTTTTATATTTCTAAGAAATATGACACCACCGTAGGTCAATAACCCTTGACCTTGAAAACTAGTTTTAGATTTATGATTACCTTGCAACTTCTATTTTTAGCTTTTCACCTTGACCTTTTTATATTTCTAAGAAATGTAATATGACACCACCATAGGTCAATAACCTTTGACCTTTAAAACTATTTTTAGATTTATGATTACCTTGCAACTTCTATTTTTAGCCTTTTTATATTTCTAAGAAATGTTATATGACACCACCGCAAGTCAATAACCTTTGACCTTCAAAACTATTTTTGATTTATGATTACCTTGCAACTTTTTAGCTTTGACCTTGAACAACTACATTTTAAATCTCCCGCTTAAAGTTCGACCTTGAGCTCCAAAAGCTTCCGATTTCACCACCAGAGGGCGAGTGAAATTTAAATCCCCCGCCAAAAACATGCGTGGAGCGCGTTCTGGCATAACGAGAAAACTCACTCGACCTTGAAATAAATCCCCATAAGATTTACATGGGTGACCTTGAACTGGTCCAGGATCGGCATACTATAAGAAATATGACACCACCGTAAGTCTTCGACCTTGAATACTATTTTTGATTACCTTGCAACTTCTATTTTTACCTTTGACCTTGACTTAGCAGGGTTACCAACCTAACACGTGGCCTTAGCAGGGACCGTTACCAACAACGTGGCCTTCACTTAGCACCCCTTCAAATAGGCAATGTTACCAACCTAGAAATCTAGTGACTTTTCTGGTGACTTTTTCTAGATCTGGTGACAAATCTAGTGACAAAAGTGGATCAGAAGTGCAGTAGTATTACTACTTATATATTACACACGTTTCTTGTAGCCAATGAGAGATCCATAGTGTTGACAACATTGCAGATTTCATCTTTATCTTTTCAATTTATATATTTTGTAACCGACTTTGCAATGTAAAGATAGCCTAACCCCAAACTGTAGCAAGTTTCGTAGACATGGTATGTTTTTTAATATTTGATGGCCAGAATTTACCCCCTCTCAATACAAGCGATTCAACCATTTAGTAAACGATAATTCCTTCCATAATGCATACCTAAAGCAGTGAGTAAAAAAACGAGTAAAATAAATTGAAACGTAAGGGCATTAGGTGCGTGCACTTTTGTGCACAACAAATATCTAACTTTCCTTCCCTATTATGTCGCTTCCAAAACAATGACAAACTATTCACTCTGTTTCTTCTCACCCTAACTATGGCAAAAGCATTTTGTATAACAATTAGTGAAACAATTTGAAACTAAGGTTGTGTGGTACATGCGTAACATAACCCGACCTCTAGACCACCTATCGACTTCTGTTTTTCGTTATATGATACCTTATGTACTTTAATTTGTTTCGACAGCCTTTATCCATTGTGATTTATGAACGTTGGTTATAATTTGGGCTGATTGTTTCTCACAATCCATGTGCATGTTTACCGTAGACGAAGTAAAATGGATCCTCTCGATGACCAAATTCTATAGCCCATGAATGTGAGTCAGCATTTGAGCGAGATATTCCAATTCTGTATTTATAGCCCAGTATCACTGGGTCCACAGCAGTATTTGGGCTAAATTTTGCCCGAACCTATGTTTCTACGCCAATTTCGTTGGGAATGTGGCAAAATGGGTTCTCTCGATGATCAAGAGCTAAATTTTGTGGTTCATGAGTGTTGATTAACATTTAGGTCGAATATTGTCCCCAATATATATATATATATATATATATATATATATATATATATATATATATATATATATTTAAACACAATTTCTTTGGAGGCAAGACAAAATTGATTGTCTCGGTGGGGAAGAGCTGATTTCTGACAACCATGTTGTTCACTATTTGACATGATTTTTCTCAAAGCCCACCAAGGGCTAAATTCCGTGGTCTGTGAGTCTTACTCAAAATGTAGGCCGAATATTTCCCAAAATCTAGATATACACCAATTCCGTTAGGATCCCGACAAAATTGATTAGCTCGAAGGCCAGTACATAAATTCTGTCGCATTTTAGTCAGTATTTGAGCTGAATTTCACCCAAACCTACGTTTATACACCAATTTTGTTGTGGTCGCGACAAAATCGATTCTCTCGATGATCACGAACTAATTTCTGAGGTACAGCATCCATGTTGGTCCATATTTAGGCTGAATATCATCCAAAATTTATGTTTATACACCAACTTTATTGGTGATGCTGCAAAATGGATTCTCTCGATGGTCAAGAGCTCAGTAGTGTGGTACCTGGGTGTTGGTCTATAGTTACGCAGAATATAGACCAAAATCTATATTTACGCACTAATTAGGTTGTGGTCACGGTAAACTTGATCTGTGACATGTGTTGGTCAGTGTTTTGGTTGAACTTTGTCCAAAATCTACGTTTATACACCAATTTTTCTGTAGACGCGGCAAAATGAATTATGTCAATGATCAAGAACTAAATTCTGTGATCTCTGAGAGTTGGTGAGCATTTAGGCCAAATATTTCGCAAAAATCTATATTTACACATCAATTGCGTTGCAGTCAAGACCAAATTACATCGATGGCCAAGAACTACATTATCACCCACGTTGGTCAGTATTTAGACCGAATTTTGGCCAAAATTTGGACGCGGAAAAATGGATTATTTCGATAATCCAGAGCTAAATTCTGTGGTCCATGAGTGATGGTTAGCATTTAGGCCGAATATTGCCCAAACTATACATTTACATACCAATTTTATTAGGATTGTGGCAAATCTGACTGCCGCGATGGCCAATAGCTAAATTCTGTCACATGTTAGTCAGTATTTAGGTAGAATTTTACCCAAAATCTATGTATATACACCAATTCGTTTTTTATGCCCAGAAATGAATTCTCCCGATAATCACGAGCTAAATTCTGTGGTTCATGGGCATTTACACAGCAATTTTCTTGGAGTCAAGGCAACATCGATTGCGTCGATAGCCAAGAGCTGAATTCTGCCACCCAAGTCGGTCAGATTTCAGCTAAATTTTGTAAACTTATGCTTATAAACCAGTTTCGTTAAGGATGCAGCATTATAATGATAAAGAGCTAAATTCTGTGCTCCCTGAGAGTTGGTGAGCATTTAGACCAAATATTGCCCAAAATCTATATTTACACAAATCCTCTGTCAGCTACCAAAGCAGCTGCTCTCGAAATAGGATTTTTGTGCAGATATAAGCACTACTTTACCTCCAAACAACTCCTTCTGCTCTGTATAAGTCCCAAATCTAGACCTCATCTAGAATATAATTCTCACCTCTGGGTTGGTGCTCCCAAATGCGATCTCGGTATCGTTGATCGTATTCAAAAAAGAGCGATTAGGCTTATAAATGATCCGTCCTTAACTTCTAACATATAGTCCCTTGAGCATAGAAGAATCGTTTCACTTCTTTCTTTATATTATCGGTATTACAATGGATATTGCGCTGCTGAATTAATTCTTTGATACCATCTCGGGCTACCTTTGCTAGGAATACTCGGTTCACTCATTCCCATCATCAGTATGCAATACAAATCTCTATTTGTCGTACCAAACGGGCGCAATCCACATTCTTCTACATCACTTCTGGAATAATCTAGCTAGTTTTCCTCCACCTGTGATATGAAAACACTCAAGGTAGCCGTTCATAGGCATCTCTTGGCTTTTAAATATTCCGACATCCATCCTCCTAAGTGCCTTAGCACGGTAGGCCATACTTAGCCTGCTCAAGCTCACAATTATTAAACAAAAATCTGAAATCAAATTCTGTGGACTGATAACATGTCACATCAATTCCGCCGAAGTCACGGCAAAATTGATCACTCCTATGCAAAGAGCTACATTATCGCCCATGATGTGCAGTGTTTAGACTGAATTTTACCCAGAACGTATGTTTATTCAAAAACTTGATTAGATTTTCTCGATGATCAAAAGTTAAGTTCTGTGGTCCATGAGTGTTGGTTAGTATTTAGGCCCTATATTGCAGAAAATCTACACAAATTTTATTGCAATCAAGGCAAAATTTATTACCTCAATGGTCAAGCGCTGAATGCTGTCACCCATGTTAGTCAGTATTTAAGCTGAATTTTGCTTGAAACCTATGCTTACATACCGATTTCGTTGGGGACGCGGAAAAATGGGTTCTCTCGATGATAAAAGGTTAACATTTGCGGTCCCTGAGAGTTGGTAAAGAATTGTCCAAAATCTATATTTACATATTAATTTCGTTGGAGTCGCGGCAAAATTGATTACCTCTATACAAAGAGCTACATTCTGTCACCGATGTTGGTCAGTGTATAGGCTGAATTTTCCCCAAAATCTATGTTTATAAACCAACATCGTTGGGGATGCGGCAAAATGGATTCTTTTGATGAACATGACCTAAATTCTGTGGTTCATGAGTGTTGGTTAGCATTTATGCCGGATAAAATTTAATATACTAAGTGTCTCCTGGGGGGCGTATCTTTAATTTAGAGCGCATAAAAAGGGACCGATGCTATAAAAGAATGGTGTGCAAGAGCCCTAACACTGATGAAGAACTAATGATGTCCCAAATGTTCAAATTGTTCAAAACAGAGCTGCAATCTCTCACGCATAGACATAATAGCAATCTAGTCTAAACAAGTAAGTCTTGAAATGCCAAAAAAAACACAAAACAATAGCCACTTTAAATAATGCTTTGCGTCCAAATAACATTAGCTCCATTAAACCTTTTCGTGTTTGATTAACCAACCATTGATCCAAAATGTCGTTAACAAATGAAATAACATTTGATATGCTTGCTGTATATTTTAAATGCATGAAGAATTCAACTGTCGCTGCAAGAGTTTATGCTGCGCGGATAAAAAAAAACAAACTCGACCTCCGGCGGCCTCCGACAATTCCATAACAAAAACATGAAACAGGTCTCGGAAAAAACGTTTTTCGACATAAGCCCCCTGCGGTATACGGAAACATGAACGGTTCCAGTTGTTCGCAAACGATAGATAACTCAAAGAAAAACTTTTTTATTCGGGTGGCGCCTCACAGATGGCAGTTCTGCATTGAACAGTACGGGTGACAATTTGGATATCTGAGGAATCATTAGTTCTTCAGTATTAGGGCTGTTGCACATCATTCTTCTGTAACATTGGTGCTTTTGTATCCCCTCTAAATTAAAGATACGCCCCCTAGGTGACATTTAGTATATTAAATTTTATTCCTTTGTTTTAATAGCTTAATAATTAATAAATTTTAATAATGACAGTTAAACCTACTCTCTAATTGTGTTACTTGCAACATATATTTTTTAGATTTATTTTTTGATATTTGTGTAACGAAAGAAGATATCGACTTGCGCTTTTCACCAATGTCTATATTTTGAAAATAATTATACCCTTACATTTAAAATTTTTTAGAAAATTGCTAACTTTACGGCGGTCCCGCGATAGGAAAGTTAATTAATGGGGATTAACATATTTTATTAAATATTAAGTCATTATTTGAGCATGGTTTTCGGAATATTTTATTTTTGTAACTAATATTTGGCTGAGAGTTGAAAAACATATTTGAGGATTGACTAGCAGGTGTACGCTTAAAATCTGCTTTACTGAAGGGGTGTAACGAAACATTGGAAATTCTTATGCGCACATTCTTGATGTAAAAATGTCACTAGTTAGTAATTAATGACGTCGGTACACACTGCAATCAAAAACGTCTTTGTTTGGTACGTGGAAACTTGAGATCTAAATGTAGTGCTTGTTAACGACGAATGCACATTTTTTAAATTAAGATGTTCAATAATTAATATGAAACTGTTCCAACATAATAATTTTTTGTTACTTTTGAAAAATGGGGGTTGATTCCAGGAGTAAATGTAGTTAGTTTTGAAATTGGGAGAAAAGTGCCAGGTAGAGGTACAGTGTCGATAGAGCCAGATCGATACGGTTAATTAAATACCTTCATTGTAAACAGTTTGTCTTTAAAATAATTGTTGCATGTACATTTTCTTTTGACTTAGCCAACACTAAGTTGTCTTTTCTTTCGGGGGTCCAGTGTAAGTAGGTATTTTTATGTAAATTAAGGCTGGCAGTAAATAATTCTACAAGCCTATATAACACATTAAGCTGAAATCTACTAAAATAACAGACAGTACACGGCTCCCTCACTCTTGTGTTTGTGTGAATTAGCTTTATTGTTTATATTTATATTTGTGTAGAGGTGTAAGCCACTTGGCTTAGGATAATTAAATTGATTGGTTTCAATTTTCCTCCAACTAACTCAATCGTGCCTATTTTAACAAGACGGGGATAGTTCGTAAATACGGGGTATTTAGGCTTAACACTGTTCACCTTGAATAATTAGAGTAAAATGGTTTAAACGTATATTCTCCTATTACTACAATACTAAGTATCTGATAAAGTCAGATAAAGGAACTAAAATAGGTGAAGCCACTAAACTAACAAAACAAAAACAATAATACAATTTGATAATACGTTATACTCCTTCTTGGATTCTGGTACGTTTCTGCGAAAATAGAAATTATTACGGTTCAATTGGACGCGATTTATACAAAAATCCGGACAAAAATGACTCTAAAATTATTTAGAAAAACCGTAAAGTCGGTCCTGACTCAAAAAGGCCAAGAGCTATATGCGCCGTGCTGGAATGTTCTCGGTACTACCTAAGGGAGTATAAGTCAACGTCCGCGCTGGCGTTTCGAGCAGGTCAGTTCCTCAGAAAAATCAACAAGTTAAAGTAACATTGGTGCGCATGACTATTCTCATATATGGTTTTGCTTTCAGACTGAATGGATGTGCATTACTGGGAATTCTTTACAAGGGGCTGGTTGATATTTATACGTTTCTGAAGGCAAATTGTTCGTGCGCGATTGATTATTTATTCTAATGAATTATCAATCCTCTAAATAATCAGGATTGCATCATGATTAATTAATTACGAACGTATTTGCATAAAGTTTATTTTAGTCCGCCGAAAAGACACGTTGGTCTTTATTTTAAGAACGCGTTTTAATAAACGCTTACAGATAAATTTCCTCTGAACGAAATTTGCTCTAATTCTTAAATACAGGGAATACTGAATTTATTACGGACTTTTTATTATTAGTAAAAGTCGTTCTTCTACGCGATGTAAATCGTATATCATTTACACAATTTTGCACGTTATTATAAACGATGTTTATTTCGCAGCTAATTTAAATACAAAAAGACCTATTTTTAATTGTTGAACACGAATTAAACTGAGGTGGTTAGTTTACGCGATGTTTTAATACGCCCGAATCGAAATTAAACAATTATGTGAATTGTTTCGGACGGAAATAATGTTTCTTATATACACGATTATCCTCTTGATTAAAAAGGAATAACTTTATACTTTTACATATACTTGCGGAGATCGTTAGGAACTATGCGGTGTGCAAATAGCTTCTGGTATTAACGTTAGCGGTTGCGAGTACCTCTGGGTTTCTTGGTATTTGTTTTTGTCAGGTGTGCTAGTATAATGTTGTGTGCTGGCTGTTTAAATGAAGAAACGTCTAATAGAATCTGGGACTAACCCGTACTATGCTGTACAGACGCATCTTCCAGGGGGTGGTAGAATTAGAGCGATTACCCTTCTTACCACCGAAAGTAAATGGAAGATAACTGCAGTGCGTTAGAGCCCGCCGTGACAAAGTCCTGGTTTGTATATGTGTCGTGGCAACTTCTGAGGTGTATATGTTTGTAGAAGGTGACTTCAGGCTTTACAGCCTGTCGTGGCAACTTCTGATGTGTGCACTGGAAGTGTGAGATAACTTCCGGGCTCTACCGGCCGTCGTTTATCTGGGTGTCTGGTGTAATGTTTTTATACTTAACTCACGTACTCTCAACCTACGAATACATAGGCCAGGTGATCGGTTAGCTCGAGCGTGTTCAGGCGGCGACGAGTATCACGACGGTTCAGGATGAACGTGACAATCGACAATTCGGTAGCGTATACGACAAAACTAAGAACGGCAGGCGCGCGCGGTCTGGACATTATTTCCGGTAGCGCTTCGCAGCTTTTAAAAAGAACCTGCGGTGGGTGGATCGGGCTTCTGTACAGGGGTCTTCAAGTCGCGATTGGCGGAGATTACTCTGACGTAAAAACATTCGATGTTTTTTTGAAATCTACGTCGGAGGGGATAAAAAAATTATTTGTTGTGCAATTTTATGTAATTTGATTTAACACGGGATAGTTAACAAATAATTAATTAGAAACATTTTGGTAAAGGCTGCTGGGTCTTTACAGAGGTGAGGCGCGGGCGAGCGGGTACAGGATGCCGCTCTGGTTATTAAATGTAAAAGGCAATTGCCGAGTGTGCACATACTCCCGGGCCCAGCTGACCATTAAACACCTCAAATTTTAATTTTATTGTTGTATAGATGAATGTGTAACCTAAGAAAGGGGCGCTGTATTTTTCTCACGTAAATTATTTATTAGCTTAGTGTTTGGAATGTCCACTTTGGCGAACTCTGACTACAACTTTTAGGGGGGGTGGGGTTGTAACAAACCTTTTTGAGTTGTATTAACCTATACTATAATTTGGGCAACTTCGTTCATTTTTGTGTCATGTAAATTGCATACTTTAGTGGCCGAAAAAGTATACGTTTAGACATTTTAAAGTGGAGTAGTACGCGCATTTCGTCTTGCACATTGAGTTCATGTGCAGACGTCTATTTTGAAGTCGTTGTTGTTATTTTTCTATGAATTTTAATATGATAGCCTAGCAGTTTCTATTTTTACCTTTAAATTTTGATCTAAATGTGTCCTTGATTTGAGTACGCCTTACATGTTTAAACTTGTTAAATACCCACCTTGTTCTACTTTTAGTTTAGAAAACTATTTCACACAATTTAGTCAACCTAAGTACCATTTAATCTTGATCTACATTTTAGCATACGTACATATATACATAACAACCTATCATTCTTCACGCTTACATGAACTGATTCTTTTTTTAGACTTCTAAGAAATTTAATATAATACCCCTGCAGGTTATTACCCTTTGACCCTGAACAACTATTTTTAGCTTTCTAATAATTGCAATATGATCATGATGATGATGATGATGACCTTGTAATTTCTATTTTTAGCTTTAAATTTAGATTTTTTTGTTTGAAAAAGCTGAACTTTCTTTCTTTTCTTAAAAAAATACTTCTATCACCTACTAGGGGTAGCTGCCCCAATTTGATATATGTGTTAGATACGTTGAAAAGTATAATAATATCGATTACGATGTTATGATCTATTTACAACTTACCTTTGTAAGGCTTTGTTTTAATAAGTTTTTTTGGTGTGTTTGTTAAGTAGAATTGTTTGCCGGCAAACTAATTTCTCTTTATATGTAATTTATTGCAATTTTTCGTATGTAGTTTGTGCTTTGGTAGTCACTAAACAATTGTGTACGTGTAAATTCCTACCCTATTTTCTTTTGTCCTCGCCTTTACCTTATTATCAATTGTGCAATTTTACTATTGTTGTATTTTATATGTACCGTATTTTGCCTTATTGCTTTATGTGGGTGTGACTACATGGTTTTTTTTTATTGTGTTTGTGTAACTAAACTGCTTTTTATTCATTTTTCTCTTAATGTTATAATTGCGCAAAGCTCGTTAATTTTAATTTGAGTAGTTTCATTTTTTACCTGCGCTACATGATGCAACACTTACCTCATCCTGCCTGTCTAATTCAAATAGCACAACGTCCCTACCACTAGACGGCCAATTCGTTTGATCAGATATGAGGTTTGTGAGTAACCAAATATTAGACTTGTAAATAAATTCTAATGTTTTAATTATTGCCAGGATCAAAGTAAGGCAAGCAATTAATTTGAGTAACATTATTGTCAGTAGTCAAGATAAATCACTTAACGATTGTTTTGTTCTTAGATTTGCAGTATTGCGAATCAGTTCAAATTACACTTTTCAAGATAGGGTCCCTGGCTACAATGCCGCTAATTTGGTGTTGGTGCACGCCCCCTAGCGGCCATTGCAGGAACTTGAAACTAATTTCCAGCGATTTCTCTTGGCTGATCTACCTAATGGTATTTTTTTCCAATGTTGTCAGATTGACAGTTCCCGAGATATAGGCGTCGTCCATTCTTAGTTGGCCACCCGGTACACATTTGGTGCTACAGTGATGGGTAATAATATACAGTTTTGTACAAATTATTTAAAAGTTAAAGGAATTTCTGGATCAAAACAAATAACAGCAAGGGTTATTTAACAGCATCCTAGTATGAATTTCCTATTCAAAACTAATTAGTGCTTGTATAGCTAATCTGTCAAAGAAAATTCAATTAGTTACCTTTCCATCTGTTGTGATGTCAAATTACTTACAACACGTGTAAAACATTCTGCATTAATGTGATAACTGTTGAACTGCAATCACGTCATGGACCTATAGTTTATTGTAACTAGTCACTGTGTGGCCAACAGAACGGAGAAAAAAAAATATATTTCTACACATATGTTGACACAGCGCCCATAGAGCTAATGAAAGATCAAATAAATAATTATTTTATTTATTAAGTAATTGCACAAAGCTGTTACAAGATGTAACAAAGAAAAATATTACTTTGAGTTTAAAACAACAATAAATCAATGAATAATAATAAACATTAAATATACTTTATAAAGCTAAAAAAAACTACAATTCTAATATACTATAATAAGCAAAGCCCTATTATAAAAAAATCTCAGGTATCCTACCAGCACTGCTTTAACATTTAAAATTGTCAAGATAAAACTATATAGTCTACAAATACAAAACTAAAAATACATTTATAAACAGTCTTACAATAGTTGTATACTGGCTCAGATCTACAATTATCAAATCTATGAAAATAATACCGATTTTGACAGTCAAATTTTGATAATCAAAATTTATAGATCTTACTACCACCCTGTATGAAAATTTTTAAATAAAAATAAATTACTATAATTTTAGATGAAACACTGGAATGAGTTATTTTTCTTTGTTTTACAAATTGTCATGTCATGGCCATTTAAAAAATATCACAGTTTTAATTTCGAATCTTCAAATAATAATTTATATTGTTTAATTGTTTTATGACTAGAAATTAAAAATAAATTCCAACTGTTTCTGGCCATTACTTCACTACTACATTTTACAATATTAGCGAGATTCCAGCAGGTTACAATAAATTTTTCAATGTATAAAAAAGCCGGAAGCTCTATACTTTTTACGAACAATACTGAAAAGGACATTTATATTCTTAACAGTTACTATTACTTACTAATTGACCGATTATTATAAATTCATAATTAGAAACACAGGAAAAACTCCTTTTTTACATCCTTCAAAAGGATTTTTTATTCTCAACCTGTATAACGAATTATAAACAGCTGCCTGGTATTGTTAATAAACATTTCGGTTTAAGTTTCTTCATAACGATGCTTATCTTCATTTTTCCAAGAACTTACTTGTATGTGGGGTGGTGGTAAAAAACTCCTAAGCGATTGCACAAGTTGAATTGTATCCATTAGAGCTGTGAAAAATGCATAATGAATTACGAATTACGTACTACTTAAATATTACTTTTTTGGAGTGCTTCCGATTGCTTCCCGTAAGGTTTACACATTGATGGACGTACATACGTTTTCATTCGTTGCATATTCTTCATAACCTCGGCGAAAGCGCGTATAATTTTTTCCTGACCACCTTCTGTGCTTGAGTTTCGTTTATCATCCTGCGAGTTTTGTCCACCACCACCACTAGACGACCATGCACCATTGTGTAAAGCCAATAAATCTTTATTTGAGGCTGAAAAACCTACAGAATTATGTAGACGTAAAAATTACAAATGTACTTACCTTCGAAACTATCAATGTTAGCACGTAAAAAATCTGATAGCTTAGGTTCAATAACAGGTAACTCAAAATGCGATTTTTGATTCTTCGCCATATCAATTTGCTGTTGCATTTGCATTTGTTGCCGTTGTTTTTCTAAATTAGCATTCATCTTATCTAACGCCATAGCTCTATTTTGTTGTTGAATTATTGCAGCAGTAATTTGTTGTTGATTTGATGGAACTGATTTCGGTTGCTCAATTGGTTTATTATCCATATTTGGTCCTGTTAAATCCATCGCAGATATACCAAGATGTGTACCGATGGCAGGTGGTGGTATTGGTATAGGAAATTCGGAATTAAAATTATTAGCACGAATTTCAGAATTTGCTTGAGAAGCATTTAGGTATGTAGGAGCAGAAAGATGTTGAATTGTCTTTTGCGTTAATTCCATTTGGTTTTTGTAGTAACGACAAGCAGGATTTGGACAATTTTCAACAACCTCGATTATAAATTCCTTTTCCATTCCAAAATTTTCTCTTCCAATTGTGTAAGATTCCATTACCTTGTAAATAAAAGTCATTCAACATCAAATTCATTTTTATAGCATTTATGGTCAAATTATAACTTTATTTAAAATTTATACAAGGTTAATAATACCTTAATTACCTGAACTATTAATTATCAGAACAAACAAACAATTATATTATTATCATCACATGTGTTCCTTTGAAGTTTTTTTTTATTTAATTACTATTATTGTACAGGGTGTCCTATTTTCGATGTAATTGGGGGTTTTAGGTATTTCCCAAACAGATAGAGTAAAATCATGGTCGGGACACTTGGACCGATTTTTGAAACAAATTTAATAATCTAAAGAACATTTCAATATCTCGACTCGTTTGTGAAATATAGGGTGTTTTTCGTTTTATGCCGTTTTCTTTAAAATCCCGTAACTTTTTGTTTGTGAATATTTAAAATTTTGGTAAAAACATCTTTTTTATGTGCAATTTAGTGGCGTACTCGATTTTTTCTAACTTAATTTGTTTCGAGTTACAGACCAAAGTTGCATTTTTTAAATGGTAACCATAGTTGGCTATGACTCCATTAATTAGATTTCTTTTAGCTTTCTGAAAATATATAGTTTCATATATTTATCTCGGTAAATAAGAAAATTATAAACGATTTTTGAAAACACCTCTTGATCAAATCACTTATGTATAGTATAGTTTCATATATTCAAAAGGAAGTATATTACTATGTGCAGAACTTATTTTAAAACTAGATAAAATGTCCTCATAGTATTTTATGCCATATTAAAAACATATTGATTTAGAAAAAAATAACAACCTTTTTATTTTATAACAGTTTTTCTTATTTTAGGTATTGTTCAAACTGATGTCCATTATGATGTAAACAAACTTCACATCAGCGCGAAATACACTCAATTGCCTTAATGAAATGAATAGATGTATGCCTTAACTCTACAAATGCTCCCCTGGTTGAATTGACCAATTGTTCGTATGTTTCGTGGCGAGTATGATATATTTTATTTTTAAAAATCCCCACAAAAAGAAATCCAGTATTAAAGATCTGGAGATATTGCTGGCCACTGAATAGGTCCGTTATTGCCAATCCATTGATTGTTAAAGTTTCGGTTTAAGTAATCTCGGACTAAAACAGTATTATGACAAGGCGCACCATCTTGTTGAAAATAAAATTTACCCTCTGCGCTAATGGAATTTCATCTAGCAGTTGTGGAAGACAAATGTTTAATATTTCCATATACCTCTCGCCGTTAAGGTTGCCGTTAAAAATGTGGTAAACAAATCTACCCCCAAAATAAAGCATGATACATTAACCCCTTGAGTCCTATGAATCCAACGGTGGCATCATGGAATATTTGTCCCTATATACCAATGATGCCACATGTGGCATCACATTGTATTGTTAAATAAAAAGTGGGTATTGGCGTTGCAGTTTACTCTACTGAATTGGTAGGTATATGACGAAAATTAATTAGGAAGGGATTAGCCACGCCTAAAATTTCCAGTTACGTGCTGAATAGATTCTGTTTGAGCCGTTAGTTAGAACCTTGACGCAGGCTACTTACGTTGGCTTGGAGGTTAGGTAACGTGGTTTGGCTATTTAAAGAGCATTTGTGTTTTAATAAAATTATGAGTGAAAGTGATTCGTCGTTTCTTGACGACAGTGACGCCGATCCAGATTTTTAGATGCTGAAAATGAACTGCCAGTGCCCATAGGTATGGGAGATTTTCAAGTAGTGCTTGATCCTTTTCAGGTATATGATTGAGACAAATGTAACGTGGGTATCTATCAATAATACTTTTACAGGATAAACGAGACACAGAATTGACTAAATTTGAACCTCGGTTTTATGGTATTCACCCTGCCATAGAAACAGAAATTTTTAAATGTGCTAGAGAGTGTTTGAAGCTTTTATGTCAAATACGGTTATGAAGAATTTGTGCAAATGGACCAATGAACGTGCCTCTATGTATTTGGAAAATACAGGATCTCTTCGTGTACATAATTTACTTTGGAGGAAGTCAGCGTAGCTGAAATGTATGTGTTCGTGGTATTTTGTTTGTTTATGGAATTGTAACGTATCCTACAATTCATGACTACTGGAACCAAAAATCATTTTTATTTGGTGGACCAAGATTGTTTACATGTAACATAATGAGTCGAAACAGATTTTTCAATTCTGAAGTTCCTGCGATTCAGCAGTCCTAGAGCGTATGTACAAAATCGACCACTTACTCGCGTTACTATGTTTTTGCTGCTTTATGAACCTAATCGATGTTGGAGAAACAGCTGCAATAGATGAGTGTCTTCTTTTATTCAAAGGTCGACTTCATTTTCGTCAATATATAAAAAGTAAGCGTGCACGTTTTGGCTTGAAGCTTTTTGTCTATGTCCAAGCGATCCTGAGCTTAGAGGGTATACCTATAACTTTAGTCTGTATATTGGAAAAGATATATACCATTTAGAGCACATCTCCAATTCGCAACATTTATCCATCTCCGAAAAAATTGTAGTTCATCTTTTCAAAATCTATTGGATGAAGGTCGCGAGGTTATTGTAGACAATTGGTACATGTCACTAAGATTAGCTGAATTTATGCTTCAACGGAAGACCTATATTACAGGCACACTCACAACCAGAAGAGGTGTCCCAGGTGAATTAATTTCAGTCCCTCTTCAACCTGGACAGTCCTGTTTTGTAAGAAAAACGACGTGCTCATTGTGCGATATAAAGATAAAAGAGACGTGTATGTACTAACTACAAAATTGACGGCAGGTTTTGTAGACAAAATCCGTTATGAAAAGGTCAAGCCAACACACTGAAAAACCAGAACACATCGATCACTATAATCAAAATACGGGAGCTGTGGATCAGGATATTGAACCGTATGACTGTGCACGCAAAAATTATTCGTGGTTCAAAAATTGGGATTGCATATGATACAAAGAATGGTATGCAATGCAAAAGTATTATACAGTCAATGTAACAACAAACCAACATGCAGAATGTTAGATTTTGAAAAATACTTTGCGAAGAATTATTGACTTATTACAGTGACAAATATAAAGAAGAAAAAAGCTAAAAGATTTGAGAAAAGTAAAGAAAGTCATGTGTATGCTAGCAACTTAAAAGAAGAGGGTAAACGTAGGAAACGCTTTTCGTGTGTCGTATGTTACAAAGACAATAAAAAAAGAAAGTATACATCAAATTACTGCGCAACATGCGAAAAAAAACCTGCGCTGTGCTCGGAGCTACATTTTGAAATGTACCATCAAGATTTATAACTGTTAGTAAATTTTGGTTTTGTTTATTACATATTTCATGTAAATTATGAATAAAAATATATTCCATATATATTCCATATGCTTCCATGCTCATTTATTCCGTTTGTGGTAAATGTCAAATTTTTACAAAATTAATTTCTAACCCCCCGGCCTGTTCCATGCTGTCTTAGTCCGCCTATCAGATATGTCCCCGTGCCACATTCAATAAAAATTCTCCTAGGTAAAAATCAAATTTTAAGAAAATAAATTTATAATCACAGTCCCCTTTTTTAATCCTTTAGTACGCCTCTGATTTTTTTCAATAGTTTATTATGCTACAAAAGTAATCCCCATACTATATGTAAACAAACATACTGTTCAAACATCAAATCTTATCAACTTTATTTTTTAGTAAATCTGGTATAAAGCCTGTCCGGTAGAACTGAACGGGTATCGGATTAACAAGGAGGATTGTCAATATATGGTTCTATTGTGCTTGAAACCGCCTTAATGCTTTGCTGTCTCGTACTTATTGTACGTGACAAAGAAAGATGGATATATTATGAATAATGCCTCTATTTCTGCCGAACAAAAGCGTTTGCAACTTTCACACATAATGACAAGGCAATAAGAATCAGATGCAGGTAGAATAGAAATTCAATAGGTATAATAAAATGCCAGTGGTTCTCAACACTGCTTTAACATTATATAATTTGTGAAGAAATGCAACTTTTGTATAATAAAAATAATAATCGATTACTAATTACCTATAAGTAATTTCAATTGACACCTTTCACTTATACTTATAACAACAATAACAAATACATTTTTATTATAGTTAGTAAATATTAATTAAATTACAAAGATATACTTTTATAATTAAATGTAAAAATTATAATTGTCATTCGGCTTCAGATTCATCACTTCCTGAGTCATCCAAATCTTGGAAAAGATCATCGTCATCACTTTCTTCAGTGTTAACTGTGAAAATAAGAGGTCTTACTTCATCCACAATCTCTTCATTTCTATTCTACCTGCATCTGATTCTTATTGCCTTGTCATTATGTGTGAAAGTTGCAAACGCTTTTGTTCGGCAGAAATAGAGGCATTATTCATAATATATCCATCTTTCTTTGTCACGTACAATAAGTACGAGACAGCAAAGCATTAAGGCGGTTTCAAGCACAATAGAACCATATATTGACAATCCTCCTTGTTAATCCGATACCCGTTCAGTTCTACCGGACAGGCTTTATCAGTGCATACTCAGATATCAGACCTGGGACTCAAGGGGTTAAAACCAAATCTACCTTAATTTTGGCGTGCTAATGTTACAAAATTGTTACTTTTTACCAATATCGATTGTTGTTGCAATTAAAAATTCCTGCACTCGTAATATGACTCTCATCAGATCAAATGATATTGCGCCCAGAATTCCTATTTTGTCTAATCTGTTCTAAATACCAATTACAAAAATAATTCGCCGTTCTAAGTCACCATCATTAAGGTGCTGAATTACTCTTTTTGTATGGAGTATAATTATATTTTTTAAGATTTTTGTACTCTTGATTTAGATACGCCAACTTCTGTTTCTATTTGTCGGCAGGATTTTCTTCAACTCTTGCTAAAACAGTTATTTCGTCGCCTTGTTGGTTCATTTTTGCATAATTTTTGATCCTAGGCTTCTCAAAAGATCCATAAGTTCTTTTAATCTGGCGAATATATTCTTGTTGGGATGTCTTCGTTCAGGGAATCTTCAATAAAGTAGCTTTATTATTTTGCGTTTTTATAAATACTAGCATTATTAAAGTATTAAACGCACAACCTACCTATTAAAATATGCCTCTGAAGCTTGGTCTGCATTAAAATTACACTGATAGTATATGCCAATCATATCTAACTTTTCAAAATTTTCATACTTATTATTGACAGCCATCACAAAAAGTTATTAACTTGAATAATTAATTATTTAAGCAAAGTTTTGAAACAATAAATCTATTCAAATTTACGTTTCCACCATTTATTTATATGAAACAACTGCGTGAAATGCCAAATAACTAGCAACGAATGCGTGCAGTAAACAAAGGTTCGTAGATGACTTGATCAAGAGGTATTTTTCAAAAATCGTTTATAGTTTTCTTATTTACCGAGATAAATATATGAAACTATATATTTTCAGAAAGCTCAAGAAATCTCTAATTAATGGAGTCATAGCCAACTATGGTTACCATTAAAAAAATGCAACTTTGGTCTGTAACTCGGAAACAAATTAAGTTAGAAAAAAATCGAGTACGCCACTAAATTGCACATAAAAAAAGGCACCAAAGATGTTTTTACCAAAATTTTAAATATTCACAAACAAAAAAGTTACGGGATTTTAAAGAAAACGGCATAAAACGAAAAACACCCTATATTTCCCAAACGAGTCGAGATATTGAAATGTTCTTTAGATTATTAAATTTGTTTCAAAAATCGGTCCAAGGGTCCCGACCATGATTTTACTCTATCTATTTGAGAAATACCTAAAATCCCCCAATTACATCGAAAATAGGACACCCTGTACAAGGTGAGCAAATAAGAATGGCCGTCGGCCATATCTTCAGATCGGATTATAGTACAGCTTTGGGGAAAAATTTTTTATAATAAAACTGGCCTCGAGAAACACCTGGAAATTATTTATAGAATTGTAGGTCCACCGCTAGAGGGCGTAATTGAATACCAAAATTTTAAAGTCAATTATTACAAAAATTGCCTAATTAAAGGGCATTATAAACACGATAATCAGGTTCTACGGAAAATTCTGCGTACTTTTCATTAAACAAGTTTTAGTCTATCTTTTCAAATAAGAGGTAGGGGAGAGTGGGAACCTAGTTATGAAAAACACCTGTAAATCCGGTTCTGCTTAATCAATCTTCGTAAACTTACTCTTGTTGAAAAGAGCTCTTTTACACCAACGTAAGTATTATATACTCAAGCAAGTTAATAAGTAACGTGCAGATTAGAGGGTGGAATTTTTTTTTTTTTGAGAAGTCTAGTTCTTTTTGCAAAATATTAAAAGGAAGCATTCAGTTTTAACATGGATTATGAAAGTAGACCAAACTAGCAACAAAATGGCGAAAGTCGCACGTAAACGGTGAACATTTTTTATCAAACCTCAATTAGGCTGGTTAAATGTCGCTACATAAAAATTGAAGTATCAGTAAAACTTGCTATTCGATAACTTTTATCAAACAATATACAGAGTGAGTCACGACTGACGCGACGGAGTGTTAAAAGAAAACTAGATATATTTTTTTATTTTTTGCAGCTGGGGCATTGTGTAGGTTCATTAAGGCTACATTTTAAAAATAATTTCAATATACAGGGTATTTCAAAAAAGAGTGGCATATCAAGGTTATGTTTTTTTAAATGGAATGCCCTACATTTCATCACATTTCGTTAGGGTTCCCTATACCTAAATACAGAGCGTTTTGATTTTTCTTAAATTGCAAGGTTTTGGAAAAAAAATTTATTGTTACCAAACGAAACTAATGTTGTCAAAACTGCTTCAGTATCTCGAAAATATATTGTTTTGTTGATTTATTTGGCAATTAAATAATATTATTCTTAACAATTTAACATAACTACTATAACTTTTTTTTCAATGCAGAGTTCTCTTTTCAAGCGAACGTCTTAAATTTTGCAACATAACAGGCATTTTCAATTCGGTCTGTCATGTCTTCTGCAGTAGTAGGAGGGGTAGCATTTACATTGCTCAAAAAAATTAAAGGAACAGCTTTTTGTACCCCTTTAACTTATTAAGTGATAGTTATATACAGATGAACATTTATATTCTGAAAGACATATTTTTTTCTAATAAATCGATTAATAGAACTTTCAACTAATCCTTTATTCGTAAACTAAGATTAACAATTTAAAAAATGTGAGAATAATAAAATGAAAAGAAAAGATTTTTAATGGCAATGTTACGCTATCTGAAAACCAATGTGTTTTAGTATCGCGTGTGCCCTCCAGCAGCACGAATTACTTCTTGGCATCTTCTCGGCACACTTCTCACGAGCCTTCGAATGTCTTCCTGTGGTATACTGTCACACTATTCGACCAGGGCTTGTGTTAGTTGTTGAAGGGTTTAAGGTGGATTTGGACGACGTCGAATACGTCTGTCTAATATATCCCATAAGTGTTCAATTGGCCAATCCATTTTACGAATTTCATGCTCGTTAAGAAAATCTATATAATCGCAGCAGTATGAGGCCTTACATTATCCTGCATGAAAAGAAAATCAGGGCCTATACCATATGCTGCAGGAATAACGTGATCTGACAGAATGATATCAATATATCTTGCAGCTGTAAGAGTTCCTGATATCACCACAAGATCGGTTTTTCCTCCAAACTTATTCCACCCCAGACCATTACCGAACCATCTCCAAATCTGGATACTTCTTGTACAGCAACAGCGGAGTATCGTTCATTAGGACATCTAACGTCGGGCCGTGTTTAACTTGTGTATGACTCATGTCGGTACATTATTATAATAAAATTATTGACAATGCGCTCTTTTACTTTATTATTACACAGTAGAGTAAGATAAATTCAGAAACGTACGTCTGCTGTAGTCAGCATATGGACTGTAAGAAACGTATGTCTACACCTACGTACAAATTTTTGACAGATTTCTTGACGTTTGTTTAAATATTGCTGCTTTTATTCCGTTTCATCATTATTCATCATAAATTTCTTACAAAACAGTTTTTTTTTAAACTAAATTGTATATAAACGGTTTTTGAATAGGTAAATAGATAATGTATACAATTCAATTTGAAACAATTTTCTTTAAAACAGGTTAGAATGCTACGAAACAAACACCTGAAGTTGGAAGCTCAGCAAGTGGTTACGAACGTTCTTCGTTATTTTGAAAAATTTATTAGAAATTCATTTAAGATTGTACTTGTAGCGTACTGCTGAAGCTTGTGGTATAAGTTCTGGTACTTTAACCACTATAAAAAAGAGATTTAATGAGGCTGCACCAAATCAACCACAAATATCTACCAAACGTATACGGAGCAAACCAAAATCATGCGATGTGGATGATTACATTAAAGATTTTGTAAAACGAAAGATTTATGAAATGCATTCAAAACGTATATAATTTAACATTGCTTTATTTTATGTGATATAATCAGTGTACATTTTTGTAGGGTGCCATGTTACCGTTGAAACCTTAAAACGAGAAGTAGCAGAAGCAGGTGTTTTTACTTTCAGCAAAACAAGTTTAAAAGCTTTACTACATTCAATTGGTTTCTCCTTTAAAAAAGACGATGGCAGAAGGGGGCTATTTGAGTTGGAACATATTGCTACAAGTAGGATTAGATTGAAAACTACATTAAGAAAAAGTATTAAAAGATTATGACCCTGTGTTCTTAGATGAGACGTGGATTTTAGTAGAGAATCCATTAAAAAAGTTGGCATAATAATCCTACAAAAGTATTACAAAACCGATGGGAGAAGGAAAAAGGTTAGTTACAAATTTCATTTTGTATTAAATTTTTAACGAACTGCTTTTAGATGTATCGTACTCAATGCAGGCAACAAAGATGGATTTATAAGAAAGAAGACATTTGCAGTTACCTAAAAACATAATATTCCCTTTAAAAACGACATGTTTAAAAGAGAGCTGTTAGAATTGGTTAAAACAAACTCTCAATCAAAGGTATATGCAATAGATGAAATAGCATTTAAAAATGGACATAAGGTACTGTGATTGCCACCTTATCATTGTCAATTTAATCCTATTGAGTTAGTGTGGGCAAATTTCAAGGAATACTATAATAAAAATATTGGACAGAATAATTTAGAGTTTAATGATGCAAATGTGCATGAAATGTGGTTAACCGCTTTAAACCGAATCGATGCAGATTATTGGAAAAGATGCATCACACATGCAGAAAATTGTATGCTCGAATGGTGGAATACAGAACAAAAATTTGATTTCAATGTTGAACCTTTCATTATAAATGTTGGTGAAAGCAATACGGACAACAGTGAAGATTTCAGTGCTGACAACTCTGAATAATTTCCAAATTTAAGTAAATGTAAATATTTTTAATTGTTGCAATGCATGTTTCAAATATTGTTAATTATAAAATGTACTTCATTATTTCTCAAATGTTTGTACAATATCGATGTAGTATATTAATAAAACTTTATGAACCAATTAATAAAGTTAAATATTGATTTTTTTTCTAAATTACAGTTTAAAATTAATAAAATTGGGTATATTAATTCGTTATGACAATTTACAATTAGCATATGAAAGATTTTTTATTATGATGATAATATTTTCAAAGTGTTAGTCTAATTGCTATATTTTTGCATTCAGTTCGTTATTGGCCATATTATTGTAATGCATTTAGCTTTGGTTTCGTTTTAGTTCAAAAAATGGAATTATACCACAAATCGGTATCATGAGAGCGCCATCTGTTGATAAATACGTTGATACAAACGAATGAAGAAATCTATATGAACAGATGGTATAGTCGCGACGTACGTTTCGGAAATTTTAAACCACATGAATGTTACAAATGAGTCATACACAAGTTAAACGCGGCCCGACTATATACACACGCACCCGGCCATCACAACGAGTGAGACGAAATCTTGATTCGTCTGTAAAAGTACTGGTCTCCATTGTCTAAGTTGCCATCTCAAATGATCACGAGCAAAGTTTAATCGCAAAGTTTTATGATGTCGAGTTAAAACATGTTTTCGTACCGGTCTTCTTGGTTTTAAATCTGCTTCCCGTAACCTGTTTTAACAGTCTGGTCAGAAATGGTTACCTGATGAGCCATCCTAAGTGTAGTTTAAAGGTCTTTTGCTGACGCTATTCGGTTTCGCAAAGAAGAAACTACTAAATATCGGTCCTGAATTTGTGTAGTTTTCACTTTCGACCTTGTCCGGTTCGTCTTTTATATTGTCCACTCTCTATACCGATCATACACACGTTTGATAACTGATAGACTGCGATTAAAATTTCTTGCTACTTGTCGAATTTTTACACCATTTTCAATTAAAGCTATAGCACGAGCGACTTCTATCTCGCTAAGATCTCTCATTTTGACAGATAATGAATTCAACAACTACAACCTGTCATGCCGTTGCCAGGTGAAGCTCTATAAACATAAAACCTAAATGTGAATATTTTCATAATCACTTTATTTTCTGTACTTGTTGTGGAATATTAAACTTATCTCGAATAAATGAGCATAATCACGTTTATTTTTTATCAAATCACTAAAATAAAATGCAAATCAATTATGAAAATATAATTTTCATTTGTTAATAACAGCAAGTCAAAAATTACAGAGTTATACAAAAGTGTTCCTTTAATTTTTTTGAGCAGTGTATTAGATTTTTAATATATCCCCATAAAAAGAAATCCATCGGAGTGAGGTCTAGAGATCTAGGAGGCCAGTTAATTAATTGGCTCACCTCTTCTGATCCATTTGTTATGAAATTTTCGGTCTAAATATTCCCTTACACGTCGTGAAAAATGTACAGGTGCACCATATAATTGTAACCATATTTTTTGTCTGATGTGTAACGGAATATTTTCTAAAAGTCGTTTTTTAAAAAGTTTAAGAATTTGCGACCACTTAAAGTGCCGTCGAAGAAATATGGCACAATATGAGTGGTATTTGTGTTTCCTTAAAATTCTGAAGACACTTGATTGACAAATGCCTGTTTCTCTCGCAATTATTCTAGTACTGGTATTTGGATTATCAACCACAGAACCGAACACCAAAAGTTCGTTATTTTCATTATTGGTCATCACTTTTGATTTTTCCTGTTTTGGGTAAGCAACACTTCCCGTCCCACAAAACGTTTGCAACAATCTCTAGTACTTTTTTATTTGGATGAATGCGGTTGGGAACCTTGCTGCGTAGACCCTTGAAGCCAATAGCATAACATTCACCAATAGTTAAATTCATATAAATTTTTTCCTGCTCCGAATCAACCATTTTAACTTAAAATTTGATATTCACCACACAGTGCAAATAATAAATACCCAATTATATTGACATACTATTAATTAAAAATACTTGTCATTTAGACAATTTTTAATTAAAATATGTGAAATATGTGTATACATGCAGACAAAATGAGAAATATCTTTGCTAATTACTCGATTAAAAAAATGTTTGGCAAATATTATTTCTAAAAATATTTACGTACTTTAAGTCCCATAAAAAAAACCTTAAATTTCAAAATTACCTCAATAACTTTGAAACGTGAAGGTTTAGGTATAGGATACCTTAGTACTTTTTGGAAGAACATTGAATTGGTCATATGACAGATCTAAAATATACAGGTTGTTCCATTTGAGATAAGGAAGATATTATAGTTTAAATGTATTAATACAACGGAAAAATCTGAACACAATTGCCAAATAAATCAATGAAACAGTCTATTTTCGAGATCCTGAAGCAGTTTTTACAAAATTCGTTTCGTTTAGTAACAATTAATTTTTTTCCAAAAACCTTGTAATTTCAGAAAATCAAAATAAATCGAAACGCTCTGTATTTAGGTATAGGGAACCCTAACGAAAGTCTATCTTATTTTTCATACTTAATTCAAAAATGTGATAAAATATAGGGCATTCCATTAAAAAAAATTTGATTTTATGAAGCATTCTGCATATTTGAAATTATTTAAAAAATGTAGCGTTAATAGGCCTACATAATGTTCCAGCCACAAAAATAAAAAAATATATCTAGTTTTCTCTTAAAACTCCGTCGCGTCAATCTTGACTCACCCTGCATATTAGCAAACAAATTTTGAAAATATGATGTGTATCACATATTATGAAAATTGCTCAAGAATAACCATATAAGGTACATTTTAACACTCTTACAGTTACACAGTAATTAATATATTAAATAAATTACCAGTTGAAATCAAGTAAGCCATGTTTAATACGAAAACATATGCCAAAAATTATTAGTCTTGTTGCAGTTGATAATTTATCCAGGTAATCATTTTCGATATCATAATTCGAAAAATATGATTCTTACAAATGAAGAAGCTTTTGACATGTTGGCTGTTTATTTGGAATGCATGAGAAATGCAATTGTTGCTTCCAGAGTTTATGCACTGCAGTACCCAAACAGAAGACATCACAGTAACAGAGTTCAAATCGCTCAAGCGTACTATAGGTAGTGTTCATCTTCCTGTGTATCGAAGACGTGGTAGAGGTTTATTAATATTTTCCCGTGCGAAATCTTTAAAAGCCAGTACCTACCTATAATTTCCACGTTTTTAATTTTTCAATTATATCTAAGTAAATGTCATTGTCATAATTAATTTGTGATAAAATGTTTAGTTTATTGAGTGTTTAATGTGGTCTGCCATTTTTTGTCCAGCTATATTAATAAAACATCAAATAAGTTCAGTACTTACTTAAAAAATAAATTTTATCCATTATAACAATATCATAAATAACTATTATTACCAAAATTGTATTATTGGTATCAAATAATAAAAATATAAAATAATGAGAGGCCAGGCGAAAAACTTTCATAAATGCACCACACTGAGTTAAAGCACTTGAAGACTTTTTTCGCTTGATAACAACAAAATATTTTTATTTCAGATTGCACCCATATCACATAGTCCTACACCAAGGTTTAAATGCTGGAGATTTCTAAACAGATTGAATTATTGTAATTGGATAATAAGTATGATAGGAGAAAATTATGAAATACTTTCACATATTATGTGGTCAGATGAAGCAACATTTCGGAGTGATGGTAGTGTAAATCGCCGTAACATGCACTACTTGTCAGACACAAATCCACACTGGGTACGGGAGGTCCAAATTCAGGGTCGTTGGTCTGTAAGTGTAGCGCGACATTCTAGGTTGACAAATAATTGGACCATATTTTTTAATGAGTCTTAATGAGGAAAGATATTTAGATTTTTTAACAAACGAATTGCCACTTTTTCAGAAGACGTAGGATTGGCAATTCGTCGTGATATGTTTATCCAACATGATGAGTGCCCGGTACACTGCTCTAGGGATGTTCGGAATTTTTTTAATCAAACATATTCTGATAGATGTATAGGATGTGGAAGTTTATTTCACTGGACAGCCAGATTCCCAGATCTGCCGTGTTTAGATTTTTATTTGTAGGGGCGATTAAAAAAACTTGTTTTTGCCAACGGGCCTACCACAAGCGCTGACATGATCGCAAGGATACGAAATGCAGTACAAAGTATTTCAGCAGCAGAAATTGAAACTTTCGTCTTATCCACCCGCCAGAGACTGGAATGTTGTATTGAACAGTATGGATGACAGCTTGAACATCTGGGGCGGCATTAATCACATTCTTAGAGTTGTTTGTTGTAATTTTTTTAAATTGTTAATTGTTAGATTGGTTAAATTGTTTTCAGATTTGTTTGCTAATATATAGGTTGAGTCAGTTTTTTGTAGACAAACTTTAACAGGAGATAGAACACACGTTTCTAAAAAGAAAAGTTCCTATAAACATATGTCGTATAAGGCTTCGTTTCTGAGATGCAGGGTGTTGAATATAATTTTTTTTTCTCAAATTTTCATTATAACTCATAAACAAATGCTTAGATTTTTTCATGTTGGAGAGATAATGTCTACTAATTAAGGGGCATAAAACAAGCGATAAGAATGTTCACAAACTTGCACAGTGGCGGAATAGAGGGGGTGCTCAACCCCTTTCATAAACAGAACTTCTACGCCAATGACTATTTAAAAAAAAAACTGTTATTTTCATTATCTACATACAGTTTAACAAAAATTATGTACCTTCTTCTGTTTCGAAATTCCTGTGCGTTTCCGAGTTATTTTGATTTTTAGTGTTTGATGTGGTTATGTGCTTTATGTGAATAATTGAATAAAAAGTTTCTAATAAAAAAGATATAATAAAACATTTAGAGCCATTTTAATACCTAACGATCGTTTCTTTAAAATTTCAAATACATTTTCATTTATAAATAGGTAGGTTATCGGTTTTTTTTAGTATCCATTGTTATTATCCTCGTATAAAAAGAAATGCATAATTATTATTTCTGTATAATTATGTATGTATCAATTTCGCTATAAACATGTATGTAGTTTTTAAGTGAGATTCTAATAAGTTATAGACCGCTGCTCACTTGCTCTCATTAAAGAGCCGCTACTGTATCGAGCCATACTCAAATACAAGACTTTTGTAAATTGAAATCTGTTTAGTACACTAATTTTAACAATCCTTATTTATTATTGTAACAATACTTAATTAATAAGAATTCTTAGCAATAACGATTTATAAATAAATAACAATAACACTAGTATAATAAAATTAGACACTTTGTTCAAAATGTAAACCGTTCTTTTCAATACACATTTCACAGCGACGTACACCCTGTATATTGTTTGATAAAAATTATCGAATAGCAAAATTTACCTGTACTTACCCTTTTTTGTTTATTTTTGGTGTGGCGGTCAACTGAAAATAATAAGAGACGTTTTTCTTTACGTTTACAATAACATTATTTTTAAGTATTTTTAATTGTAGGTACGCCAAACGAAAACTTAACAAAGAATACCTTTTAGATAACGCCCTCTAGCGGGGACGGTAACATGTTCACCGTTCACACGTTTCTTAAGGTATCTCGGGATAGAAAAACGGTATCGACATGCAAAAAATAAATACCGCCCTCTAATCTGCACGTTAGTTATTAAGTTGTGTTGAGTATATAACACTTACATTGGTGGACAAGAACTCTTTTCAACAAGAGTAAGTTTGCGAAGATCGATTAAGCAGAACCGGATATACAGGCGTTTTTTCATAACTAGGTTCCCACTCTTCCCCGCCTCGTTTGAAAAGATAGACTAAAACTTGTTTAATAAAAAGTACGCAGGAATTACCGTAGAACCTGATTTCGCATTTATAATGCCCTTTAATTAGAAAAATTTTAAAATTGTGGTATTCAATTACGCCCTCTACCGGTGGACCTAAAATTGTATAAATAATTTCCGGGTGTTTCTCAAGGCCACTTTTGTTATAACAATTTTTTTTCAAAGCTGTACTATAATCAGATCTGAAGATATCGCCGACCGCCTTTCTTATTTGCTCACCCGGTACATCTCACCATTTTAACTGAAATATGATGCATCTAGATTATATAAGATACACTGTTTATTTAACATACACGCAAGATTATATTGAAAAGACTGTTGCATGTGACTGTCGCAAATGGTACGTGTCTGTTACCCTTGGGGTAAATGAACTTTGGAGGTTACAACTCTTGTAGATTTCTAAGAAATCTAATATGACACCCTAAAGGTTAATAAGCTTGGAGTTTCTCAGGAACTGATTCTACTTTTAGATTTCCAAAAATTGTAACATATCCCCGAGGTTAATAAACTTTGACCTTGAATAGGGCAATAAACTTTGGAATTTCAGAATTTCCACGAATTAGTTCAATTTTTAGATTTCTAGGAATCCACCAACTTCCGGGTTCAAGAGGTCAATGACCCTTGATCTTGAAGATGTGAAGAAACTTTGGATCCTCTCCCTATCGTTATTCTATTTTTAAATTTCTAAGAATAGCAATATAACACCCCTACAGGTCAATAAATTTTGGGGTTTCCAGACTATTTTTAGATTTCTAAGAATTGTAATATTATACCTCCCCAAGGGCAATAAACTTTAACCTTGAATAGGACAATAAACTTTATAACTTCGAAGAATTGGTTCTATTTTTAGATTTCTAGGAATTTACAAACTTCCAGGTTCAAGAGATCAATGACTCTTGACCTTCAAGAAATCAATAAACTTTGGACTTTGACCTTGAATAGGGCAATAAACTTTAGAATTTCCACGAATTAGTTGTATTTTTAGATTTATAGGAATCCACCAACTTCCGGGTTCAAGAGGTCAACGACCCTTGATCTTGAAGATGTAAAGACACTTTGGACCCTCTCCCTCTCGTTATTCGATTTTTAGATTTCTAAAAATGGTAATATAACACCCCTGCAGGTCAATAAACTTTGGGGTTTCCAGACTATTTTTATATTTCTAAGAATTATAATATTATATCTCTCCAAGGGCAATTAACTTTAACCTTGAATACGACAATAAACTTTACTAACTTCGAGGAATTCTCAAACTTCCGGGTTCATGAGATCAATGACCCTTGACCTTGAACAGGGCACTAAACTTTAGAATTTCCACGAATTGGTTCTATTTTTAGATTTCTAGGAATCCACCAACTTCCAGGTTCAAGAGACCAATGACCCTTGATCATGAAGATGCGAAGAAACTTTGGACCCTCTCCCTCTCGTTATTCTATTTTTAGATTTCTAAGTGTCAATAAACTTTGGGGTTTCCAGACTATTTCAGATTTATGAAATGGTATAAGGTAGAACTTTCACGGTTACTGGAAACGTTGCGTTTTTAAGCGCTAAGTTAAAAATAGGAAATTAAAAGTTATATATTATTGCGTTTATAAATAACAACTGCACAAATTTGACTATTTTTAGAAATTACATACGAAAAATGATATTACATTACTTTCAGTCAGGGGACAAACCCTGTTGAGTGTTTAAACACACTTTCAGGGAGCTAATATTTTTTGCATTTATTTTCGAACAAGTGGAGTAATTGAGTTGAAATTGGCTCAGAATTAGTAATTTGAGCTAAGACATTTCAACATTTTTGAAAGACCACTTATGAAAACAAATAAACGAATCCTTATTTTTTTATTTTTGTGAATGCATTTCCGAATAAGCGCAACTAATTTGTATAAAAAATCATTGCATAAAATTCCCCTCACAAACCAACCATTTTTGCTTTTTTGCATTAAATGCAAAATTCGATTTCTCCTCTCCTCCCTTAATATCGCACGAACTTGTAACCAATTTAGATCAGGTCCCATTATCTATATTTGGGGAAAGGATTTTTTAATTATATACGAGCCATGTTTTTTAAGTAAGTACCGTTTTGGAATTAAAAGAAGACGTGCAAAGATATCGCAATAATTTTATTTTTACATCAAAGCCTGTACCTTAATCTACTTTTCTACATAATTTCCGTCAATATTGAGGCACCTGTCATAACGTGGCACCAGTTTTTGAATACCCTCCTCATAAAATTCTGCCGCCTAACTTGTTAACCACTGTATCACAAATGTTTTGACTTCGTTATAGTCTTGAAGACGCTGACCACCCAGGTGTTTCTTCAAGTGCAGGAACAAATGGTAGTCGCTGGGCGCCAGATCAGGGCTGTATGGAGGATGATCTAGAGTTTCCCATTTAAAAGATTTGATGAGATCTTTGGTCCAATTAGCCACATGTGGACGGGCATTGTCATGCAGCAAAACGATACCCTTACTCAACTTGCCACGTCTAAACGTTGGGTTTTGTGCAAATCCGTCAACATTTTTGGAACTCAACGTGAACACAATTTCCGGTAATTCAAGTTCTCGGTCACAATGCGATACAAAATACTACAAGAATATTGAGGAAAGCAGTCGCACAATGATGAAATTGTAAAGCGTCTGTTTTCTCTCACCTTTTCGTCCACTTTCTGCACCAAATCTTCATTAACGACCGAAGGACGCCCACTCCGTTCTTTATCATGCACATTTGTGCGGCCATCTTTAAATGCTCTCATCCATTTCCTTACCATTCCATCACTCATAATGTTTTGTCCGTAAACTTCACAGATCTCACGATGAATATCGATCGGTTTTACGCCTTTGGCACTAAGGAATCGTATAACAGCCCGTACTTCACAATCGGCGGTACTCACGATTGTCGGAGGCATCTTAACACTCAGTAAACAACGTATACAATGAAGAATCAGACTGTAATGGCGTCAGTGCGTAGACAAGAGATGTAGGTAACCAGCGCGCATGCGCGGAACGCCGACCGTAGCGCTGCGGCGGCGGAATCGCAAAACGGTACTTACTTAAAAAACATGCCTCGTATTTAGTTTATGACGAAGTATTGTTAAACAATGAGTAGCGGTCCAGTTTCTCTGCTACTACAAATCGCTGTTTAATTAATAATTTTTGCAGACGGCTAACGCAAATGCTCTAATGTTAGTAGTATTTGAAATTATGGAGAAAATATGAATTTTATAATTATTAATCCGTCAAATAATGCGTCACACGCATTAAACTAAAATAATAAAAAGTTTACGACTCAATAAAATCAAAATGTATAACGCGAAGATTTGGATGAAATAAATGTTATTCAAGGAGCGTTGAAGATAATGGGCAGAAGTAACCAATTTTTATACAAATCGTTGAAACTCGTAGTTAACTTTAAACATAAGTCCAATAACTTGCTACAGAATTGTGAATGGTTGTTATATAGAGTAACCATAAACCAATTGCTACTTCAAATGCTACTGAAACCAGTTATTTTAATGAAGTTTTAAAATTAATTTATCTAGCACCCCGAAATAAAATTCTGAAAAAACCACACTTGTAGAAATCTAGATTGATAGATATGTTTTGGATTGTCAATTGAGCCTTTAGCAAATCAATTAATTTTTGTTGTGTACAAATTAATTTTTTTTATCAACAACTGCGTCTGGAAATAACGAATAATCCTTATACCTATATTTATATTACCATACAACATCGTTAATTATTTTGTTTTAATTAAAACCAAATATGTCCGATAATACGCTCATTACTCAATAAAAATGTTACTCACATGTTATGAGCGTATTATCGAGATTTGAGAAGTTTGAATGCAAGCCATTACTCACCAACCTTACGATCCAGGAGGGAGGATCGTTTGTTTCCACCGGGTGGAAAAAAATAAAAAATTTAATTTTACCTGTTGATGTGCTAAATTAAGGTAATTAATACATGAATTAATTATTAGAGGTTTATCACCATTAAAATTGAAATGAAAGGTACAATTGGCGCGATCATTAAATGAGAACATACTATCAATGCGGTCTCGAGACAATTAATTTATAAAACTAATCTGAATAGCTTTCAAAATTAAAACTAATTTTTAAATGATACTGAATCAAATATCAATACGATTATCATATGAGTAACTACAACGAATTTCTATTGATTATTATTTTATTTCCAAATGATTGTGAATAAAATAGTATACGTACCTCGGTGGAAGAACGTCATTGTTATTCTCTCGTCGCTGCGCGTCTCGGCGAAGTATCTTTTATCTCAGGAATAATCACGTTCTTTCCACCTTGGTACGTAATATACTATTAAAAGTTAGTTGTCATTGATAGCATGTATATGTGTGAGCATAATTTGACAATTAGTAGTTTGTTGTCACAGTAATACTTAAAGCCACAGTTAACGAGATATTTCGAAATGTCCTTATAAATACAATTTATACGATAAATTCACATTTTTAAAAATGAATAACAAATAAAATATATTACATTAAACGCAAGGTAACAGTTTTTACTGTCTCGATGAGGTTACGGACATGTTAATAATGTCAAATACTATTAAGGCCAATTATCCTCTTGATGTACTAGGGTTCAACCTCCGATTGCACAGTATGAAGGCCAGGAATGCGGCAGCTAGCTGGTGTGCTTAGTAGGTGACTCCACACGCAGTGATTGCCGAGTCCAACGCACCATTTCTTATTGAGCTGCAGTCTCCTAAACATGGCTGTCTCTATTGATTCTCCTGCCAAGTGTGAATTGCGAAGTGTTATTCGTTTCATACAGGCAGAAGGGAAATTTATCGAAGAATGAGTCGAGTGTATGGAGACAGCTTTGAGTGATGGTGTTGTTCGTAAATGGTGTCGAAAGTTTAAAGATGGCCGAACTGATGTGCATGATGAAGGGGGTCAAGGATGCAAGTCTATAGCTACAGACGACCTTGTTCAACGAGTAGACCAAGTGGTAAAGGAAAATCGAAGGTTCACCATAAGTGAATTATCGATGAAATTTCTGGAAATTTCAAGATCTTCCCTGTACTCTATAGTGACTGAACAGTTGCACTACATAAAACTTTGTGCTCGCTCGGTCTCAAAAAGATGTTGACTGACAACCACAAAACTCGCCGAATGGCTGCAGCTTTGACGTTTCTTCACCGTTACAGTACTAATGGGGAAGATTTTTTGAAATCCATTGTGACAGGTGATGACACTTGGGTTCAATGTGACACGCCTGAAATGGCCCGACAATCACAACAATGGATGCACACAAATTCTCCAAAGAAGCCCACAAAATTAAAAAAAACCGTAATGTTACGGCAACTGTTTTTTGACACCAAAAAGGTGTGTTGCTTGTCGAGTTTATGCAACTGAGGACAATTACTGCAATTTCTAATTGTGAAACTTTGCAACACTTACGGAGAACTATTCAAAACAAAAAAAGAGGCGTGCTCGAGTAATCCAATGGCTCCTTGAACAATTTCCATAGGACATTTTCGAACATCCACCATGTAAAGATCCAGCTTAACTTTACTAAAATATTTGTAATTAATTATTTTTTTAATTGCCCTACAGTAATCAAGATAGATAAAGTTGCATAAAATTAAAACCCATTACAAAAGATTGTGCGATATTAAATCATAAATAATTAATTTTAATCCCCTCCGACGTAGATATTAAAAAGCATAAAATGCTCTTACGTCCGAGAACCCTCAGCCAATCACAGCCAGAGGACCGCTGCATAGAAGCCGGATCCACTCACCGCGAATTAGCTATAAAAACCGCGGCGCTACCGGAAGAAATTCTACTTTTTTTTCGACTCTACTCCGCTACTCCAGTCCAGACTACTCCAGCATCTAGAATCTAGAACCGAGATCCAGACCGCACGCGACTGCCGTAGTTAGTTACGTCGTGTACGTCGCCGACCTGTCGATTACCGTATCCGTTCATCTTGAACCGTCGTGTATCTTTAGTCGCGTTACTTCGCCGCCGTCACCAGTTAATCAGCATTATACAATCAAACTGCTGGTTGAGATACGCTAAGGTTAACAGCACGTAAGTTTTATCGCACCACTTTTCTTAAACATTACACCAGACACCTAGAGAAACGACGGGCTGCAGAACCCGAAAGTTCTAACCGCTCCAGTACACACACTAGAAGTCACGGCAGGCTGTAAAGCCTAACGTTACCTTCTACCAGCATACACACACTAGAAGTATGCAACAGGCTGTAAAGCCTGAAGGTACCTTCTGCACACACACACAAACCAAGACGTTGTTACTTCGGGCTAACGCCTTGTAGTCATCTTCCATTTACTACAGCGGCAAGAAGGGTACTCGCTCTAATTCTACCGCTCACCAGGAGATACCTTTGTACAGCAGTCGACGGGCTGGACCTCGAATCTTATAAAGGGCTCTCTATTAACCATACATTACACATACAATACACCTACCAGATCCTGAGGAAAATTAGCAATACAAACAAGCGACGCCTTGACCTAGAGATAATCTCAATACCAGAAGCCGTATTCGTAGAGATCACCCGCGTGATCCTCCAGTTAAATAAAGACGAACCCGTGGTGCGTTTACGTAATAAATTGCATCAAACGTACTCCTGCGTCTCGCATATCACTCGCCTTAGATTAATTCGTTTATAATAATTAATCATAGAAGCAATTTTTAATAACAACTAACGTAAAATATCGTGATAAACTCCGTCTTCTCTGTATTTAATAGGTAGAATAAGTTTCGCTTATACGAAAGTTATACGCGTTTAACAAAAACAGACGTTTTTCTAATAATAAAGAATTAATACGTCTTATTTCCGGGCATAATTAAATGTTAGATATTCATTTCATTACTGTAAATATGTTATCAATTAATTAAGAAATCCTGAGACCATCCTGATTAATTAGAGTAAATAATCAAACGCGTACGCACAATTTGCATTTAAAAACGTGTAAATATTAATCTGTCCTGTGTGAAGCATTCCAAGTACTGAATTCACATCCGATCGGTCTGAAAGCCAAATCACGTATAAGAATAGTCATGCGCACCAAGGTTACTTTAAATTATTGATTTTCTCTTTGACCTGCTTAAAGACGCCAACGCGATCGTTGGCCCCGGCTTATCTAATACGTAGAATATTACACGCCACCTGACAAATATCAAGCCACCGTTTACAGGGCAGGCCTGAACGGTCGTAATAAACCAAATTAAATCGTCATTATTAGAATTTTGGGTCATAACACACTAGTAATTGAACCACAATAATGTATATTTCCACAGAAACGGTTCAGGATCCAGTAATCACCACTACCGTCCACGGGGGACCGACCAAACGAGCGCTGCCAGGAAGGACATCCCGGGTAACCTTAAATAAGATTTGTTTTTTGTTGTTGTTAATTTATTTCATTTAGTACCTGATTATTTAGTTTTGTAGAAATAGGTAATATACGTTTAAAATCTTTTTTGTTGTAATTGTTCAAAGTGTACAGTGTTAAGCACCCAAATACGAACCACCCCCGTCTTGTTAAGACAAGACCCTATTTGAGCTACACCGAGGCAAATTAAAATAAAGCATTTTAATTCAATTATTGTAAAGCAAAAGACATTTACAACCATATAGTCCCGACCTAGCGCCAAGTGACTTTCATATTTCTCCTGAATTGAAGAAGTGGCTTGGGGGAAGTGCTTCCAAACTGACGAGGAGATCAAAGAAACCGTCACAACTCACCTCAAATCATTGGTGGCAACATTTCATGAAGAGGGTATTGCAAAGCTTATTCACAGATATGACAAATGCCTCAACCATCAAGGTGATTATATAGAGAAGTAACCTTTATTGTACAGCACTTTTGGTAATAAAATTCTTTTTTTTTTATTCACCCGTCTTTCTTTTATAGCCTATCGGAGGTTGAAAAAAAAACAGCCCTTGTACCATAATTTAATTTATTATTTAATAAATTAGGAACAATTTACTGTATTTAAATTTTAGTGAAAATTATTGTTAAAGCTTTAAAAATGTCAACATTACCATCTATTTGGAAATTGATTAACTAAAAATTGTTACCTACCTTATCGACATAATCTTTATCTTAAAAGAAAAATGAGTTAAAGTTGATGAAAGTTGAATGAGTGCAAAGCACAAGTTCAATTTTCTGGAGGCTTTAACCAGTGTTATCATCAATAATAAGTATAGCACAAATCATATTTAGGAAGAGAACATAATTAATTAGTCACATCGGGTCGTTTTAGCCAATGAAACTGCATGTTTTCCTTAGTAGTGTGCCTATACTGACAAATTAATTTAGTTAGCGACAGACCACAATAAATTATTATTAACAGTAATATTTTAAGTGCATAGTGACTTGCCGATAATACTGGCCAACAGGATACACAAGCGTTTGTTGCAACAAAAATTTGCACTCCTCGCAGTCACGCAAATTTTCTCAAGCCAGTATTATAAAAGCAAAGGAACTATGCACAAAATATATTTTACTACTGAAAAAATAAATCTTGTCTATCGGTATATTACAATAATTGTATGTTTAATTATAATAAATGATTCATTTTTTGTAGTTACCTGTACTTTTTTGATAACTCGAAAACGATAACTGTTATGAACACTTATCAGTTAATTGAAATGGGACTGGCTCAAAGTCTGTGTTATTTCATTGGTTGATGGAGTTAGGTTTACATATATATGTAATAATCACTGTAATAGACATGTTACTAATGAAAGTATGCAGTTTCATTGGATAAAACGACCCCATGTGAATAATGAATTATATTCTCAAAGGTCATACTATTCGTTATACATGCCATTTGCATCTTGAGTTATAAGTACTAACTGTGACTACCATAACTGTCAAAACATCATTACGTTATTCACATATAAAGATTTATTATATAACATTAACCCAACTAGCACTCAAATTGACTGCTGATAATACATTAGATATTGAAATGTGTTGGGTTGTTAATTATTTCAAGTTTAAAGAATAACGAGAGCTTTAATTTCCTACATCACTACATGTATGTATAAATTATTTTAAAAATAATGATTCTTCTGAAATACAATAATTTGTGTGATGTCCCCAACAAAAAAACCTCTAATGAGAAAAATTTTCTTGAATCATAGCTAAGAACACTTTCAAATAAATCATCTTCAAACAAAAAAAAACTAAATCAAAATCAGTTCGTCCATTTGGTAGTTACGCTGCTACAGTCGCACAGATAAACTTATAACACCTCTTTTTTCATCGGGGATTAAAAAATAGAATTGTATAAATATTTTGTTTAAAAGTTATTAAAACAAATTTCGACATTACCATCTGTGTGGAAATTGGATGAACTACAAATGATTACCTACCTTACCGACAATTTTCTTGAATTAAAAAATGTTAGGCACTAAAACAAACGTAAAAACATTCTCAAAAATAATCTCAATTACGAAGTTGAATTCAGATATATTTTTGTTGTGGACAGATTATTTCACTATTGTTTTTAGAAAATCAAAAAAATATATGTGCGTTTTTCACAGGTATACTGCATGCAATTAAATGTTCCAGAAGTTACTTTAAAACATTTCAATGATACTACCTTTTCTGCATAAATTTTTTATGACAGATCCATTATTATAATACCTACCAAGTGTTTACATTTAAATGGCATTAAACCATAAATGAAACAAATACATTATGTTTGTGACTTGGTTTCGAAGTGACGTTCCTTTCCTTTATAGTTTTTTGTTTCTGTGATTCAGAATTATCCAATGTTTTCATTATCTGTTTATTTTGTTACTTATTATCACAAAGAACTTCATTACCTTAGAATTGATGTCCATGTAGTACAAATTATTATAATTTGACCATAAATTTGATATAAAAATTAAATCAAGCACCCAAAGACGGTAGAGTAAAAAAAAACTTACTGCCCGAACCGTTGCTTCTAGGCCTAAGTGTAAACCATGAGGTCCGTTCATATGCTTAAGCATTACAGCATTTGCAAAATGCTCGAATGGAAGAATAATTTTCCCATTCTCTCTTAAAATTAATCTACCTTGTGTATCTAGTGTAACACGGGATGCCATCATTCTATAAAAACATTTCTCAAAACTGATTAAGAGGATAGTTTTACTTACTGTAAATAAGCAGCACTAGGTAACATAGAAGACTCCTTCAGTTCGGTAAAGCATTGAAGAAGTTCAACAGATGGATTCCATCCCTTATTTTGCAGATATAATTGTAAAAGCATATATAATTTCTCCGTTACATATCCAGCATTTGCAGCAAAGTTCATGCTAGCTGGTGAAGACATATCATTAACTGATGATTGTTGAATTCCTTTAGTTAAAACGTTCTTCATTGTTTCGGCTAAATCCATAGTGTTCAATGAGAGTTTAAGGATATCGAAGTCATCACTTGTGAGTATGCAGATAACATCATCTAATTTTAAATTTCCTTAACCAAATACACTAAATGTAATTAAGAGAGAAACGCAATTCCGTTTTAGGAAATAAATATAAAATGTTTCCCTGAGTGTGCGCCGTTTACCTTCGTGAAAGGAAGGAAAAGGGGGCCTAAACGTTACTGTACGGGCGGTTTTAATATGTGTATTTCATACGAGGTAAATGAACTTTCACAGTCTAAACTAAAACAATTCAATCAGAAAATTGAATTCCGACATTCATAGATGCTCGACAAGCAAAATTAACCTTTAATACATACGTTGTTACAGATTCATTTCCATTACGTTGGTAAAACAATGACAATTTGAAAAATAAATGTTACTAAATGTGAGAGAGCAAATTTACACAAAAAATTAATTATCTTTCTTTGTAATACAAACTTGTGTACATAAACTGCTTAAACATGATGAAATCAACTACAAATATATTCTCTAATTAGATTAAATTTCAGGTTCACATTAACGAGTCTATAAGGTTGGTGACATTGATTTTATACAGGGTGCATAATTTTCCGGACTTGTTTGTGATTTTGTTATGTAGTTACTATACTAAACGAGCTATTAATTAATTCCATACCTTCATATTTCATACTTGTATCTTAAAACTAGGATCAATCCAGTATCCTTTATCATTATTTAGATACGTTTTGATTGATTTTTATAGTGAATTAATAAATTAAATTAAGCTTTAATACGGTTTACTGTAGTTTAAAATTCAGAGAGCTTTCGTCTTTTACGAGTGTTTCCCTTCTCCAGATACTGTTTATTATATTTTCCGCTATTTTAATTTTAATAATAATGCGTAGGTTTGAATAAAGTAGACGATTTCATTTTTTATTAGTTAAACCTAAAAACGTTAAGGTTCTTTTGCTGAGGCGTAGAAATGCGTAATGATTTTTTAAGTGTATTAGAAAGTTCATAAATCTCACCGCAAGTTCTAGTAAATAATGGGTTGGTTAATTACAAAGTATGGCAGTCAAAGTTTTTTTATAATTATGTGATCCTGAAAAAGTTAAGTTTAGCCTAACGCGGTATAGCATTCAAAAACAACTAGGACACCAATGGACGGTCACCTTAAATTTCGTCATATCATAAGTGAGAGGAA
>JARFJB010001511.1:890000-1057500 GCA_036346205.1 Vesta saturnalis
AGATCAGAATGATATTTAAACCTCAGATAGAAATTAATTAATAGTCATAAATACAATATGCTAACCTTAGACATTGAAAAAATTTGAGCTAGCGCTTAAATGTAGTCTTAAAGATTGCAAAGAACATAATCGTTTAAGGACTAGGTTATTGTATCCTTGATAAAAATCAAAACAACTCTATTAAATATTAATAATAATAATTAACAGATTAAATTACATCTTTTTATTATGAAAACACTTGTCATCATCATCTTTATATGTCTTAGCTATTAATTCTTCCCCATTATTAGAATACAATTTTTATGACAGGGGCGAGATTCCTGTATTACAAGACTAGGGCCCCTTATTAGAATACAACCCCCAATGTATAAATTAATTCTTCGTCTAGGTAAAAGGTCACAATCTGTAGATGGGTATTAAAAGAAATGTAATAATAATTTTAATAACAATTATGCAACCCTGATAAAACAAACCGCCCAATAAAAACAATAAACAGCATACAACACTTATCCAGCAACAATACATCCACGCAAATACAAGGTGAAACGCCAACGACACAACACAAAATGCGACAGCCGCGACTACCATACTTCTACGCAAAGCACCCAACATCGCAACAAACAACCGATTCCTCGATCACACTTACAACCACACACCTTAACTAGTCGTACGCGCACGCGCAACAGTGACGTACGCGGCAGCACGATTCGGCGTCGAACGCAATCGCAGCACGCACATGCGGCGCGACACGTGCGTTACTACGGATTATGGTGTCCGTCATATGTCATTGCACGAAAGCTTTAGTTATAGGTTTAACGGGACTTTTAACCCATTCGGATTGCTACTCACACAGCAAGTCACGTTTACAGGCCATATGTTAATTACGTACTGCACATCATTGGGTATTGATATTTCAACTACACTTACACGTCACACCACACACTAAAACAGACATGTATATACACAGAAAATGATAAATCATTAACAATACATCATTTTATTAAATACATAATACAAAGTTTACCTCAGTAGGATTTGACACACACTGTACATTGACACCGCAACCAATTGCGCACGAATTTAAGCCCAATCGATGAAATTTTGCTTTAGCATTTTATTCTTATTCACAACAACACATTTAGGCACGCTAGTAGTATGTATATTTTAGCACATTTGGCACTTCACACGACGTTCAGCGCACTTTTACACACATGCATCACCACGCTAACCTTTAGCAAGTTGTAAGCACACAGTATTGCATCACACGACTTGCACTTAATTTTGAATGCGACATTGTTTACAACGAACACGAAGAGGTGTCAACACGTGACAAGACCTTAAGTGCGATAACGATAAATTGTGATCACCAAAATAAGTATGAGTCACTGAGCTAGCTCACCTTACAGATAACGCTCAAACACAGCACAATTATACGCAAGGCACTACACCAGCAGCCTAACACACACACAAGTCTTACACACACACACACACACACACACACAAATATTTACAAAGATCACATTACCACACACGCAGCACACGCACACACAGCACTACACACTACAAACAGCACACACACAACCAACACACTGCAAACACAAACACATTCACCACACACGCTGACTACACTATCCACACACCACACATACACGCACACTAACGCACACACACACACCACACCCACACATCACACAGACACGCACAATTCGCACACATCGCCAGCACACAGCACACACACACGTACATAATGAAGCGTAAAACAACCTATAATGCATATGTGTAACAATTTATCGTATTAATGCATTTTATTTCTGCTTAAACCTTATACATATAATTTAACGTTCTTAAGGTGGAAAATCGTTTAAAGCATGGTAACTAAATTACTCATTTTTAATTATGTATAATGTTGTGTATAAAGGTGACTTTTTTTCTCAAGGTAAAAATAAGCATGTTGTAATAAAATTCGTATATAGGTAAAGGCCACAACCCTCAAATGGAACTGAAAAGAAATGTAATAATTTTAATAACAATTATGCAGTCTCTTTTATAATAAACCCTATTACGAAAAGACATTGTAAAACACTTATCTAGATCAGAATGATATTTAAACCTCAGATAGAAATTAATTAATAGTCATAAATACAATATGCTAACCTTAGACATTGAAAAAATTTGAGCTAGCGCTTAAATGTAGTCTTAAAGATTGCAAAAGAACATAATCGTTTAAGGACTAGGTTATTGTATCCTTGATAAAAATCAAAACAACTCTATTAAATATTAATAATAATAATTAACAGATTAAATTACATCTTTTTATTATGAAAACACTTGTCATCATCATCTTTATATGTCTTAGCTATTAATTCTTCCCCATTATTAGAATACAATTTTTATGACAGGGGCGAGATTCCTGTATTACAAGACTAGGGCCCCTTATTAGAATACAACCCCCAATGTATAAATTAATTCTTCGTCTAGGTAAAAGGTCACAATCTGTAGATGGGTATTAAAAGAAATGTAATAATAATTTTAATAACAATTATGCAATCTCCTTTGATAAAAATCAAAACCGCCTCTAATAAATAAATATTAATAAACACAGAATAAATAAAATCTTTTTATTCTCAGGAAAAAAATACGATCCCCACATGGGCATATATAAAAAGTGGTGGGAAACGTGCCCCAGAGAAGATGTCACAAAACAAACAAAATGGCGGATGGTGCCGGCGTACTACTCATATTACTTTCTTACGCGCAAAGCACCCATAACTATTGTTTTTGTGAACAAAATCTATACCGAGTTTCCTTCAGATCTACACGTTTTAGGAACCATCTACACCATTTTTAACTTGATGTCTGTGTGAGAGTGTGTGTGTGTGTGCGTGTGCGAATGAGTGTGTGAGTGTGTATGGTGTGCGGTGTGTGGGTGATTCGTGTGTGTGTGCGTGTTTGTATATGTCTATATATCGTTGGGGAGGGCATGTGTGTGTGTGTGTGTGTGTGTGTGTGTGTGTGTGTGTGTGTGTGTGTGTGGTGTGGTGTGATTTGATGTGGTGTGGTGTCTGTGCATGTATGTGCGATGTTTGCACGTTAAATAGCTTGTTTAGTTTATTAGGTTTGAACGGTGGAGTTGTTTATTATTTCATGTTTTGGTTTTTTGGTGTTTTTTGCTTCTTCCGTGCAAGTTGCATGTGTTTGACTGGTTTCTTCTGTTTTAGGATTGCGTTTTTGCACGATTCCTTGGTTGTGTATTGTATATTTTGCAGCGTTTACATGTTTCTGTGTTTGTGCGTTTACTTGATTGCTGATGAAAAAGAACTGTATATACCCAGAAAATGGATAAATCATTAACAATTATTATTAATTTTATTAAATACATAAATAAAAAGTTTACCTCGAGTAGGATTTGAACCTACGACCTGTACTTTGCTAGAGTACCGCGCTAACCAATTGCGCTATCGAAATTTAAGCCCCAATCGATGTAAATTTTGTCTTTATGTATTTTTATTTATTTATTTCTAAAAATAAAATAATTTTATGGCTAGCTGCTAGTAGTATGTATATTTTAGTTTTTTTGGAACGTTTCACTGCTTGTTTGGGTGTTTTCAGGGGCTTATTTGTTTGCTAATTTTTGGGTTCGTTTTAGCTAACCTTTAAGCTAAGTTGTAAGATGCATAGTTATTGAATTAAAAAGATCTTTGTCTATTTGTAATTTTTGAAGTTATGCTGATGAGTTTGTTTTACAAGGAAGACGAAGATGGTTGTTTAATCTACGTGAAAAGACCTTAAAGTTGCGATAACGATTAAAAGTTGTGTATTGCGTTATCCAAAAAGTGAAAGTAATGAGTTCTACTTGAATGTTATGCTTCACCTTTAAAGATAACGCTCAAACTACAAGCTAACTAATTATACGTCAAGATGGCGCTATTAGCCCAGCTAGGTTTAAAATTATACCACAAGGTTGCGTTTTACATTGAATGCTAACGTATAGTTATAACACAAAATATTTCTAATAGGATTTAAATTGTATCACTAGAGGGTGTAGCAAACGGTATACTTGTGATGTGCGTAATTTGATTTCGCAATATTTTAGTCCACATTCACAATTTTATAGTAAACTTGTGCAAATACAGATACAAATTTTACCCCCTACATTACGTCATTGACTCTTGTATATCATTCTTATTATGTATTCTCTAATTAAATTGTAGTTTTATACTTTGCGGATATAAGTATAATTATTTAATTCATCGTTATATTCCCTTATTCACTTATTTCTAAAATTAATTTAATGACACAATTATACAAATTTCAATAACATTTACAACTAGCGATAATAATTAGAATTTTAATTGATAAGAAATAACCTCTTTCTAAATTATGATGAATTGAAACGCTTGCATTGGAAGTGTTTATGTTTAATTTTATTAATAAGTGTTACTGCATATTCCTTTGGTACGAATTTGTCTCGGTAATAAAGTTTTGGTTTGTGACATGCATTTTTTGGGCTTTGGGCTTAGTGTAACTATCATTTGTCTCTCTAAGGACATCGAAATAGGTTAGTCTACTATTACATTTATTTCACCTGGTTGTTAAGGCAATGAATGATAACTAATTATATAACATCAATCTTTTGCACAGTTGGAAGTTGTGTAGCAGTTATATCGGATATAGTAATTTCACTTTGATTGTTCGTGCCAATGGCACTTTAGCTAGAATATTGAAATTTGGTCAAATAAACAAATTCTTGCACAATTTACTTACCCGTACTTCGCTGGTATGAGACCAAGATTGATTGATTGATTGAATATTCTGTATTCTACCCTAGCCCCCCAAGGCCGACAACATGTAGACACCTGCGCTTGTTATAGCTAAATCTCATTGGAGGAATCGGTGTAAGCACTCGGCAGTGGTCAAATAGGATTGGTTATCTTCGAGGCTTGAGGAGTAGGGGTCGCCGAAACAGCCTTCGCTAAAAGCCTCGCGTCGCAAAATTTTACCTATATGAGGATGATCAGCTCCAACTCCTTGTCTGTGTGTTTTCGTGTTTGCGTGGGTGCGTGAACCTTTCCTGTTTGAGTGTTTTCGTGTCTGCGTGTTTTCGTATTTGTGTTGGCATGTGTGCGTGCTGTCGTGTTTGCGTGTTTGCCTATTTTCGCGTCACCGTGTTTTCGGGTTAGCGTGTTTTCGCGTCTGCGTGTTTGAGTGGATGCGTGTCTGTCACTGTGTCTGTGGGTGTGTTTGTGCTTGTGTGTGTGAGGCGAGAGAGAGAGAGAGAGAGAGAGAGAGAGAGACGAGAGAGAGATACGAATACGATCAACCTCTATTACAGTAAGCAGTCATTAGTCCTTACATCACTAAATGACGCCACAAACAAACCGAATTAGTACTAGAAATATACCGCTAGGCGGCGCCACCTCTATTACAGAAAACATTCGCTAGTTTAAAAATATATCACTAGATGGCGCCACCTTTATTATAGAAAATATTCATTAGTCCACACACAAGTGGACAGCGACGCAAATTAAAATTTCGCAACAAGGGGGCTATGGCAGGAGGGCGCAGACCCTAACACAAGTTCCTATACTTGCTTTATGAGATAGAATTAGGGCCCCCTTATTAGAATACTATTTCCAGCCATGGGGGCCACGGCAGGGGCGCGAACGCCCGAGAGCAAGTTCCTATATCTATCTTATTTGGTTAACATCAAAAAATTTCAAGGTCGGCCGCTTTTGTAAAATATCAATAATACAGGGTCATTTCGAATACCTTGTAATTTATATATGTGCTAATATTAGTGGTTCGCTAAATTAGTAACAATAAAAAATATCTCAAGATAAAGTAGATAACGTACTACTGGCTCGAAATCGGGTAAAGATAAATTCAAGAAAATGATGAATGCGGTACAGCTTCTGAGAACGAGGAAAAAGGTTTGAAAGCGTGAGTAGTATTTCCAGGGTCGTGCTGAAAACAGCTAATTTAAGAATAATCTCACATCTAATAATAGTGACCGATAAAGGCTGTATATTACCCTTTGATGTATTTAAAGTGTAACCATCATCGAATGAGCATTATTATTATTATTATGAACCAGCATCAGGGATATCAGATGTTTTATTGTTTGTTAATAAACTATTACAATATAATCGTTCAAGATGAAAACGGTGAGATGAATGAGTTAAAATATGTGTCAAATCTTGATGATAGTGATACTCTCTACGAAATTTCAAATAAGTTAAATTACGCTGCCCCTGATTTCAGATTAGAAAATTCTAAGTGTTTAATTTAGCAAGACTACATCAGATGGTGAAAAAGCCCTTATGACGTGAGGTACATGCATAATTGAACATGCACATAAATCAGGGGTATATTTTCTCGAGTGTATAGGAGTTGATAATCAATAGTTATCAGATATACCCGATAAGAGAATTTACCGATAAAAACGAGATCAAAAGTAGAAATTATTATTATTACTATTATTATTTTGCACGATACTTAACTTTAGTCATTAATGTATTTTGCGGCGACAGCAAAAATTTTGAAAATATTTGTAAAACACATTCATTTAACACGATGGCAATGAGTGGTTGTTACTTTCCGATTCATATTAATGCATTGTATAACGACTTAATAAATGCATTATGTAGGTAAAATCATTTAGAGCATGTTATTGCCGTAAGCAAATTAATTAGCTAAACTGAATTACTCATTTATTTTAATGACATCGAAGCCAAATAATTTAAACTATGTGTAACTAAATTTTCGTATAGATAAAAGGTCACAATCCCCAAATGGAAATTAAAGGAAATGTAATAAGTTTAATAAAAATTATGCAGTATCTTTATAATAAACCCTACTACGAAAATCGCATTGTAAAATAGTTATCTATGCCAGAATTGCGTTTTAAACTCTGATAGAAATTAGTTGATAGGCATAAATACAATATTTTAACCGCAGATATTGAAAAATTTGACCTAACGTTTAAGTTCAGCCTTAAAGATTGCATAGAGCACACTAGATATGTTTCAGCTCTACGCCGGGGTTTTTATATCTTTGAGATATTTGATAAAAGTCAAAACCGGCCCTAATAAATATTAATAATAATAAACACAGATTAAATAACATCTTCTTGTTATGAAAAAAATACTTATCATCTTTACATGTCTTATCCATTAATTCTTCTTCTCCATTATTAGAATACAATTTTTATTACAGGTACGAAGCCCGTGAACAGCTTCCTATAACAGCCTTACTAGAATTTTTTATTGCTTTCTCATATACGTACGTATAAAGTAATCGGTCTTAATTTTCAAACACCTTTTTTTTACATATTTCGAGGTTTTGTGGCCTAAACAAAACGAAAAACATATTTTTAGAAAAAACAATTTCGTGTCTGATTGTGTGTCTGTGTGTGAGTGTGCGCGATATTTTTGAATCATTAAAGTTATCGATAAAAAAGCCATTTTTAGAAAAAAAATTTAGTCTGTGTGCGCGAGCGCGGGTGTGTGCTTTCACGCGCGGAGTATCTTTTGAACCATGAAAGCTATCGATATGAAATTTGGTACAAAAATTCTTTGCCAAGTCAAGTCAAGTTCGTTAATGGCGGGGAATTTTCAGGGGTCAGAAAATTAAAAAAAATTCATTGCTTCAAAAAGTTACTTAATTTAAATAACAAACTAATACTTTTTTATATAATTTCAAAATAAAAAAATATATAATAACCAGTTTTAAGGTGCAAAATTGTGCATTTTTAAATTATTAACCGATTTTTTGAAAGTCGAGCATTGGGGGTATCTAAGATCCCTAAGAATGAATCATTTGTCAAAATCAAAAAAGATAATCTGGGAGCGGTATTAGAATACAAACTCAAATTTCGCAGCAAAAAATACGACCCCACGTGGGTGTCAAGGTAAAAAAAAAGGTTAACAAGTGCCGCTGTTCTACTGCTCGCAACAAATCTCATTTAAAAGTTCACCTGACTCCTTCCGGTTTTGAAATATTTTGAAAACACTAAAATTTGTCGATTTCAATTTTCTAGGAAAGCGCAATAACGCCTTATACAGTCGCTTTGGGCATTGTTAAGACACTTTTTATGACAAATTCGTTGATGCTAACAAAAACCCCGATTTTCATTTGTTCTTAAGTTATTAGCGCTATTTTTTGTTCCTACGAGAGATTTTAACAAAAAATGAATTTCACTATGATAGGCTATGAGAACGTGACATAAATGATAAACTCTGTTAATATTCACATATAAAAGTGGAATTGGTGAAAGAGCCCAACGAAACCCAAGCACCAGGGAAACTATGCTGATATACGTAAAAATATGTGAAATTTGCCACCGGGTGTAAGCATTTTAAGTAACATACGTCAGATAACTTTTCTTTCTTCTCGTTTTTCCAAATTTTTGGTTTTAAAAGTTACTAGATTGAAAATGTTTTGTTTCAAATTGCTTTCTTTTGTTGTTTGAGGATGTTTGTTTTTTGGTATTTTTTAAGCTTAAGTTTAGAATTCCAATTCTGTGAAGACGCATAGGATTTTTTTTGTTTATTGTCACTAATAATATTCTTTCAAGATTTAATTACGATTCATTTTGCACAGGTGATACTTGCGTTATAATCAAAGTAATGTTAGAATAGTTTGGTATAGATAATAGTTATTTCTCCGTATTTCTAGTATTTGAAATGTTCGTTAGTTGAAAGGGAAATTACGTCTTATATAATTATATTCCGTATTAAAATTATTACTTGTTACGGAGCATGTTTGCAATTTCAATATCATTTAGGCGTCAGTCAGACGGGTAATTTTGATAAATTTATTTAATTAAACAAATAGGTTGTATTTTATATACGTTATTTTAAGGTTGATTTTTGAAACGGACTTTCTTTGGCGAGAAAATCGGATTTCTTGATAATATAGCGTGGGATCGTATTCAGAGTGAAATGTTTTTTATGACGTCATTTTCCGTTTCATTTGTCGATATGTCTTCGTTTTTAGCGCATATAATAATTTAAAGTATTGAGAAAAATGATTGGTTGTTTTTGTTAAAATTGAAGATGGCTGAAACTAAAAGATGTTGTGAGTGTGTAATCAGTCTTGGTCGAGATGTAGCTGAAGGTGGTTGAGTGTATTGGTTAGAGCGCGAAGTGCTTCGTTGTGGAAGGCGGTTGTGGTAGTACCGCACTTACCTCGACGTACCCGGCCTTACGAACGTTTCGTGGGCAGCGTCATTGTTGCCTTTGTGCGCTTTTTATTAGAGTGTTCGCTAGGTCGGGGAACGTTATGTGGTATCGTGGTCTACTAGACCTTTTTATCGTTAGGAGAGTGTTTCCTACAAGTGCTTCCTGATTTGCGGAGTTTTAGATCGCTTTTTCGGATTTGATTAGTTTTGCTTGTTAAGTACTGTGTGTGCCAATTCCTTACTTTCGTGGTGTCTGCTATCAGCCAGTCTAGCGGATCAAGTCTCACTGTACATAGTAACTTTTGTATATATTTTGAATAAGAAGATTACGTGTAAATAGATATACCTAATTATAATAATAATGTGTAAATAATATCAGTTGCAAAAGTTGTCATCAGGCCGTGTATATAAATTTTATCACCTACTTAAGAGTATAACGTCGGTGAATTTACCATTTCGAATTGTTGCTTTGTTGCCGATTAAGTGAAGTTGAATGGTTAGTCCATTGCTGCTATTTTAATTAATTTTACGAACTACTTTCATCTGCGCATTTAACGTTTTAAGATTAATTATTTGGGTGTACTTTAGATAGATGTGTATAAAATTCCACGTTGTAGAATTACTAATTTTGATTGAATGAATTTGCTTTTCGTAATTGTTTCGGAGCTTAACAGTAGCTAGGTAACATTAATTTAAAGTTACTCTAAGATTAGAGTTAGATCCGACTAAGCAAGGGACATTCAATTCTCCCTGACACAACTTTTAAGATAACCGGCACATGTATTGATACGGCGTACATTTTTATGCATATACTATTATATATATATATATATATATATATATATATATAATTTTCTTTTATTTTCTCTATTTAATAGATGGTTGGTTAATTGAATTTGTGATCTTTTCCCAAACCATTTAAACGGAAGTAGAGTTTTAAAAGTCAAGCAAAATATAATTTAAGTCAAGGTTAATTTTATTTAGTAAATGTCATTTGTTTGCAATGAAGTGACCTGATGGCAAATTCTTGATCTGACTCACTTATTCACATTTAGTTTTTTTATATATAGCACAGTCATTTAATATAACAAAATTAAAGAACTTTAATGGCGTTATTTAATTTTGTGTTTATTTATCTTTGGAGTAAAATTTTCTGGTAGACAATTAGATTTTGGGTATCTTGTTTTCTATATTAGCTGAAATATTTAGTGTTTTTTGCGTACGTTATTTAAATGCGTTGGGGGCTCAGATTAACGTAAAAGTACGTTAAATCACGCCATTGACCTCAACAGCTGATTTGCTCACACGCTTCAGTATTATTGGAGGTGTGTGATTATTTTTAAGAATTGCTTTTATAGCTAGAGTCCCCGATCGTCACTAACGTGCACCTGAAGTAAATCTCGCTTTCAGGTAAGTGAGTATTTGTCTGTTTGGTTGACGTATCTCCATGTGCTCAGGTATATTATTACCGATTTAGTTTTAATGATAGTCTTTTAGAAGACTTTATCCCGATTCTGGTTCACCTCGATTCGCGACTTTTGGTAATACGATAAGCAACCATAAATAATTAAATTCCGAAACAAGCTCGCGGCCCAATTTTGCTAGTCGGCAAACCCTTTAATTATCTGTTACCTTCCATGTTAATACCGTTTTGACCTGTAACAAATTAAGCAGTTGTGTTATTTATTACGTTTACATATGTCATTAAAGTACAAGTTTCTTATTGTTTGTGGCATTTTAATTATTTAAAAAATGAGTGGCGCCTGACACTTGCACATCTAATTTATAGCTATGGATATTATCTCTGCATTTCCTTACGATCTGTTGACCAAGAAAAGAGCTTTCAACCTGCAGTAAGCATCTTAAGTAATATGTATCCGATGATCTAAGCTGTGATGCAAACTTACCTTTTTATGATATATGTTAGAAGTTACCTTTTATGCTGTAATCGTTAAAGCTTATTTGTTACAGCCCATAACAATAGTGAACTAAATGGTTTTCTTTTGTGATTCAAAATCTTGATAACTGCAGAGTTAATCTGAAATAGTGCTGCTAGAAGAACATGACTACAAACTGGATTATCTCTTTTACTATTTAACTTCTTTCGAGAAACTGTCAAATAAATCACAAAAAACAACTAAAATTTTCAAAATCGCGGCTATTTTTTATGTTTCGCCACAGTGAGACCGGAGACTTTTATTTATTTTTATTTTTTATTATTAGCTTTCATCAAATTAATTCCATCTTGGAGTGCATGTTCCAATGAAAGTTTCTGTACTGCTACAGTTAGCAGTACATATAAAAAATACGATAATTTTAGAACAGTATGTATTACTGAGAAACTGATTACGCCATATTTTCGCACTATTTGTAACGTGCCAATTATTGGCTATCGTTACCTTAATTTAAGTTTTGAATTTGTTTTATTATTGATAAATATATTTATATTACGTTGGTACCTTTTTCCTTTCAATAATTATATCTAGATGTTTTCTCTTTAGTGTACATAATTGCGAGTACTTCTGTGTATATAGTTAGTCTTGGGGGCTATTTTGGACACATCAATTTTTGTTGTTTTGTGCGCAAACGCTTAATTAATTTCCTTTCCGTTTATCCTTCAGTACGTTATCTTTCTTAAGTTTTGCTTACTTTGTATAAGGTATGTAAAGGCTTTTAATTACATTTTTGTATATTACATTTAATAGGGAGCAAAGAAATGGGACAAGGATAAACCCCTACATTAAGAAGGCCGCTTATGTAAGAAAGGGCTCTATTTAATTAATTTTCGTATCTTTGCAAAAACGGGGTGAATGACGTCACGACAAATGCATAAAATGGCGTGCATGGCCATCATGGTGCAAATTTGGTCTTCAAGAAATATAAATGAAAATGCCTTTGTTTTGCATTAATAACGCATGCTGTCAACGTCGAATATTTGCCAGCTTTTGTCGTTTTTTTGGAGCCGGCTTTTGTAGTTGACCTACATTTCCGTTATAGTATGTGGAAGATTTTATGGATATTATCTTAAATTATCGTACGTTTATATTATGAAAATTACCTTACCTATATGGTCTACAGTTCGTTTATTTGTACGTTATAGACATATAAACCTATACGTTTACGGTATGCTTATCTTATGAATGGGAAATGAAATTCTCATGCTACAGTTCGTTTTAAGACAAAGTTAATATATTTATTTTCAGTACATGTAAGTAGTATCCTTTTATTTCAATACACATTTAAGTAGATAACAAATCAGTAGAGTATTTTGATACTATACTGTTATACGTGAAACAGCTTATTTCTGCTTCTAAGATAAAAACATTTGAGTTCATAACCCATAATACTGTAATATTTGTTGAGGTAGGGCAGGGATACGTTTCATTATTATTGAATACAGTGTTGATCATTTTACGGGAAATATCGTTTTGGTTATTTTATGCTGGAATTATTCAGATATTTTGGTTGCCTAAATATACATATAAATACAGTTTTTTGGTGTTATATAGATTACCTATGCGATTAATGTACAACTTTCTCAATTTTTGTTGTATTTTAATTATTAAACCTATAAATTGAGTGGCGTCCAACAAACAAATGCCTCACTGATTATACCTATGGATATATCTCTGCCTCCCTCCCACCTGAAAATAAATGAGTTCTCAACCTACAGTAAGTTTCGTCAGTAAGTACCTTGCTGAGCTAGACCGTGGTGAAAATTGCCTTTTAAAATACCGATAAATCACACCTAATTTTCTATTTATTATACATCCAACGCAAACAACAGTCAGGGTTCCGCATTGTGTGTCAATTAAGTACTAAGTTCAGGGAGCTGTTGAACTGTATCTAGAGAAAGGCGTTGGCGATATTTTTAAAAGATTACTTTCTTGTAGAATATTTGTGTTTTTATTTGAGCAAAACTTCCAAAATGAGTTTTTATGCAAAGTACATCCTTCTTGCTTAAAATAAGTTTGAAAACAAAACAAAGCAAAATTATCACAATCCAGTAAACTACAGAGTTTCCAAATATATCTTATCTTCAAATCTGTATGTACGTGTATTGTTTGTATTACCGATGGTCGTCCAATTAAAAGTTTTTTCTCTACACCATACTATTGGACATAAAAGATCTGAATTAATACTGGGTCTATCTTTTTAGTAGCACAACTTAAAACTACTCCAATTACAGTCACCATTACGGCACTCATAAACGCGTTGCACCAAAAAGAAAGTCTGAATAATATAAAAGGTTGATTTGAAGGTGGTGTAACCCTAAAATACAAAAAGTATATAAACCAAGATAACTTATTTTCATTTGTTCCTCACTGGTACATAAGTAACGTACGTTTCCAAACAATCTATCTAAATGCTCTACGATTTTCTTCAGAGTTTCTAATAGTTTATAACAGTTATTTACAAGTGAGGAACAAAGAAAATATTAAACAATACACGAAAGGTAAGCGGTTTTACTGGCTCTACAACCCTCTGTCCGTCAGTAAAAACACTTTGACCATGTAATGTTAAATACTATAATCTTACTTAGAAACAGTAACGTTAAACGGTTCATTGCAACCTTCGACGGAAACTGGTTTGCCAAAATTTTCAACCATACCATTCAAGCTATACCATTGATTTAACACGGTGATAGTTCCAACTACAAGAAAACTAGTTACGACGCCCCAAAAAGCTCCCTGTGATCTGTATTACAACACTGCATTAACTATATAACAATTTTTACCTTTGAATTGGATGAAGGGAAAAGCATACCGAGGGAGAATAGTCCAACGAATATTCCAAATATTAGGCCCATTAACGAATTGTTAAGCGCTAATAAACCGCCCATTTGTTCAACAAAAAAGGTTAATATTGTACAAATAATTCCGGATATCACTACAATCAGTTTTAAAATACACGTTTCTCTTTTTTTTAAAAGTCGATCTGGAACGTGTGGTGCAATAAAATCGCTATACACCGTAGCCGCTAAAGTATTATACGTTGTTGATAAGGTACTGTAAGAATTGGTTTAAGAAAAGAAAACGTAATTCAATTTGATTACCTTAAAGTTGCACTGAGAACGCCAGCAATAAATATACCAAGTAATCCAGGAATATTTTCTGTCAATTCCATTGCAAAGTATATTATCAACTGATCCATGCGTGTTACTTTACCTGTTGTGATTGGATCGCAGTCTTGGTATTTAGCGTACATAACAATTCCTGCGAAACTACCGAGAACTTGAAAGGCTATAATACCACAACACTGTAAACAAATTACTCTAAAACCCACAAATTGAATATTGTGTTTTTGAGTTTTGTAAGTTTACCTTTTAGCGTTAGAAAGTGTTGAAACTGATAAGTATTTTTGTACTGCTGCTGGATACATGTTGATATTGTATATCCAAATAACAGTACATCCTAGTATCACCTGCCAGAATCCATCCCTTTTGGTTAGGTCTGGGCTGAAACTTAATTTATGTTATTTTTGAAAATAAGTGGTTTAGTGATCACATACTTGAAGTCTAAGCGATAACCATGTTGCGCCTTTTCAAACACAACATTGAAGCCTCCAACTGATATTACACCCAACACAAGAACTGCTATTATAGATACCATCATACCTCCAAATTGAAGTACATCAGTCCAAACCACAGCTTTGAATCCACCAACAGTGGTATAAAATATACAAATTACGTTTATTATTGGAATGATTATATACGGATGGATACCGGTTGCTAAAAAAACAAGTAAAATGAGAATGTGATTAGTGGCATTCATATCACCTTGGGAAAATGCTAGTGCAGGAAAGTAAGCCACAATTGGATTGTGTAATAACATTTGCAACGTATAAATAAAAGACGCAATTAACTTAATTTTATTACCAAACCTTACTTCAAGGTATGAAAATACGCTTGGAGATTTAATGGTCATTATTACCGGTAAGTATATGTATGAGCCCATAATAGTAGCAATAAAAACTGACAGCGACATCCATACGTTGTTTATACCGAACACATATACATCGGACGGAAGTGCTAATAATGTTATACCTGAAATTTGGCTAAAAATGATGTTAGTAAAGTTTCAAAAGGATTTAGACTTACCTGGCAATTAACGATAACGCAATAGGTATGCTCTTCATAGTTCTACTGCCCAGAAGGTATTCATCTTTCGTTTGTGCTTTTTTGGAAAATCCAAAATAGATCCCAATAACTGTACTTAAAATGACCATTCCAACGAAGATAATGTAATCAATCAGCGTAAACATAGTTTATTGGTAACCTTAAACTAAAAACTTCCGATTAGTACGTGAGTAGTAGTAATGCGGCACTACTGTTCACTTCACAAGACTACGTGGCACACCTCACGTGGGGGGCCGTATTTTTCACCCCTATGGTTTCTTTTCGGAGGCATTTTTCAACCCCTTCTCATCCCAAATTATTTTTGTTTTTACTCGCGCACGTGTAGGACGTGTTTTTTCATTCCTATTTTACGCCGCCCCGTGTAGGACGCGTTTTTTCTACCCCTATGGTTTCTTTTCGGGGGTCAACCCCTAATTATTTTTGTTTGTATTAAGAGCCTTTTTGACAGTAATTTTGTACTTGCTCACGTGAGGGGCAGATGTAGGTCTTGGGGATGGGGCTGGACCTAGAGCTGCTCTTGGACTTGGGGTTGGGGCAGGGTGTCGGCTTCTTTTCGGGTGGCATTTTCTAACCCTAATTAAGATCCTCTTGGTCATATTAAAAGCAGTACAACCCCTGGAGGTTAGGCAATTGCACGTGTTCTGATTGAAAAAGATTTTTATTTAAGCTGTGTTTATTAATACGTATTAAGACCCATTTTTATTTTATCAAACGAGATTGCATAATTGTATTTCTTTTAATTCCTATCTACAGATTGTAACCTTACGAAATTTTATATATACATTGGGTTGTATTCTAATAACTGTCATTTTAAGATAATCTCAACACGCAATGCAAAAAAAAATTATTTAAAGTTAATTACATGACACAGTAATCAGAATATTGTTTTTCTAAACGAATATTAAAACTGATTTCTTACCTTTGAGATATCTTTAATCAATTAAATTTGTGCAACTAAATAAATAAATTAAGGTTATAATAACCGTTTTATTAGGTACACGTATAAGCTCACTAATAACACTTTCTACATTTTTACTTATGCATAGTTGATATATAACTAGCTATTGGTTTCCCCATAATTAATTTTTACAGTGTACATATACAAACAACCTAATTATCTTTATCGCACTTACTGCAACTATCTTTCCATTAAATTAATTAATAACAAAACGGTTTGAACAAAATGCAGTACACACACAGGCAAATTGTTTTTGTAAAAAACCTCATTAAATGTTTGGAGAGTAATAATTACATGTCTTAAGTTCAAAATGCTTTAAAAATATTTTAAAAATTTTGCTACAGCAAAATTACTTTTAAATAATTTGAACCTTGAGATTACATAAACTATTGTTATGGAATGCATTACAAATATTTACAAATAATTTTTTGCCACCGCAAATTACATTAAGGTCTAAAAATTATTAGTCGAGATAATAAAAATTTCTACCAGATGCTTTTTTATACGGATATATTCTCTCTTCTATGCAATCGTGATTTACAAAATTTCCAAGTATTTTGAAACATTTGCTTTTTACTCAACTCAAGAATTTTTTGACACAACTCATAAAATTATATAGTATAAATTAGTCACATATTAATTACACCTGTTAGTATATTTTGTTTTATTGTGAGTTAAATAGTGTATGTACTTATATTACTATTCTTCTATATGTATTGTGTACTATATTTTATATTTTATATTTTATTTTATGTGTATTTTGTATAATGTATTTACTTCTACACCATTTGGTTAAGAATAAATATCTATCTATCTATCTATCTGTATACTCAATTATGCACACGCACGTACGCACGCACGCACGCACACACGCACCCCCATACACACATACGCGCGCGCACGCACGCACACACCCACACATACACACACCCACGCACACACCCACGCACGCACGCACCCACACACGCACGCATGCAAGCAAGCACGCACGCACGCACCCACACACACACGCACCCACGCACCCACGCACGCACGCACCCACACGCACGAAAACAGGCTAACGCGAAAACACGTAAAACGAAAACACGCAAACACGAAAACACACAAACGAAAGCACGCTAACACGAAAACACGCTAACACGAAAATACGCAAACGCGAAGACATACAAATGCGAAAACACGTAAAACGAAAACACGCAAATACGAAAACACACAAACGAAAACACGCCAGCGAAAAACACGCTAACGCGAAAACTCGTAAAGCTGCAAACATGAATCAAGACGGGGAGCACCGTTAGGAAAAACAAGTTTATTGACAAAATTGAAGGAAAGCTTAGCGTTTGAAAATATATTATTATTATTATTATAAACAACTACACTTCATTTTTATGTAATAACAACCTTTATCGGCCTTCTTCTTCTTGAATCGTGATTCGTCGCCATCATCATCTTGGTCTTGAGATTCGTCCTTCTCCTTTACCTCATCGCTCTTCTTCCTTTCCTGTGAATCATCACCATCATCTTGGATGTGAGATACATTCAGCTCATCCACGTCATCCTTTCCATCATTATCTTGAACGGTTATGTTGTAATAGTTTATTAACAAGTCAGTAAAATCTCTAATGTCCGCTGATGTTGACTCATAAGCAGGAGAATACATCATAATAATGCTCACTCGATGATAGTTACACTTTAAAGAGCGAAACACACGAGAAACGAGAGCGCTGCTAGCCTGGGGTCTTGTGCGCTGGCGCGTTCGTCAATGTTCGGGTAGAATCGGTTATCTAGTTTGAAGTATTGACCCAATCACACTCTAATATTTTCCCTAGGGACATGTTTATAAATCTAAACTCCTCTTTTATGGCAGAGGTATTTTCTCCTAAGACGGCAGCTTGTTTTCGTGTTTGTATGTTTATGCGTTTGCGTGTTTTCGCGCGGGTGTGTATATGCGTGTGTGCGTGCGTGCGTGTACATGCATGCGTGCGTGTGTGTGTGTGTGGGTGCGTGCGTGCTTGCGTGTGTGTGCGTGTGTGTACAAGCGTGCGTGTGTGCGTACGCACCCGTGTATGTGTGTGTGCGTACGTGTGTGCGTGCGTGAGTGCTTGCGTACGTGCGTGGGTGTATGTGTGTGTGTGTGTGTGTGCGTGAGGGCGTGTGTGTGTGGGTACGTGCGTGCTTGCGTGTGTGCGTGCGTGCGTGCTTGCGTGCGTGTGTACGTGCGTGCGTGTATCTGTGTGTGCGTGCGTGTGTGTGTGTGTGCATAATTGAGTATACAGATAAATCATGATTGCATAGAAGAGAGAATATATCCGTATAAAAAATCATCGGGTAGAAATTTTTATTATCTCGACTAATAATTTTTAGACCTTAATGTAATTTGCGGTGGCAAAAAATATTTTGTAAATATTTGTAATGCATTCCATAACATTAGTTTATTATAGTTTTATGGATGTCGAGGACCTGTGTATATACAACAATTTTAACGAGAGGATGGTGATTAAAGATATCTCAAAGGTAAAAAATCAGTTTTAATATTCGTTTAGAAAAACAATATTCTGATTACTGCGTCGTGTAATTAACTTTAAATATTTTTTTTTGGATTGCGTGTTGAGATTAACTTAAAATGACAGTGAAATTTAATTATTAGAATACAACCCAATGTATACATAAAATTTCGTAAGGTTACAATCTGTAAATAGGAATTAAAAGAAATACTATTATGTAATCTCATTTGATAAAATAAAAATGGGTCCTAATACATATTAATAAACACAGCTTAAATAAAAATCTTTTTCAATCAGAACACGTGCAATTGCCTAACCTCCAGGGGTTGTACTGCTCTTAATATGACGAAAATGATCTTAATTAGGGTTAAAAAAAGCCACCCGAAAAGAAGGCGGCACCCTGCCCCAACCCCAAGACCAGCTCCAGATCCAGCCCCAGCCCCAAGACCTACGTCTGCCCCTCACGTGAGCAAGTACAAAATTACTGTCAAAAAGGCTCTTACTACAAACAAAAATAATTAGGGGTTGACCCCGAAAAGAAACCATAGGGGTAGAAAAAACGCGTCCCACACGGGAGCGACCGTAAAATAGAGATGAAAAAACGCGTCCTGCACGTGCGCGAGTAAAAACAAAAATAATTAGGGATGAAAGGGGTTGAAAAAGGCCTCCGAAAAGAAACCATAGGGGTGGAAAATACGACCCCCCACGGGAGCGTATAAAAAAGTGAAAGGTGAGGTGTCCCTCGTAGGCAGTCTTGTGAAGTAAAAAGTGGAGGGGATGGTGCCGCACTACTACTTACGTGTATTAATCATTTTGGCTTGCCGTTCAGTTTGAATGGGAAATGCAGATACATCTTATGTTATTTGGATTAATACCAAAATGGAAAAATTTGATTTAAGTGAAAATGAAATTTAGACCTTGTCACTATTTATACCAATCCTGAGGCCAGTATGTCTATAATAAGCATTCACAATGATTTTACGTTCAAACTCTCCTGAACATTTTTATCTGATTCACTTGGATGAAATTTTGTTAACAAAAGATTTTGAATATTTGGACAATCCATTTTCGAAATCTGGTGTATATAGTCAGGTTTTCTATAAAAAATTCAATTTTCGTAGAACTGCATTACCGTTTACGATACTTCTTATGTTGTAATCTAAAGTTATTACTATCTTCCCCAGCTATGTTTATAACATTATCACGCTGCAGTACTTTTTTCGGCACATACAATATTACTTATTGAACCCATACGTCTCTCCTCTTCTGAAAGTTTCTACCCAATAAATTTTAACAGCGCCCACCCAAAAAATAGTCCAGAAAAAAAATAAGTTGCATGTGCATCTGAGTGTAAACGTAGATTTATAACAGTGATGCCTTTTATCATTATGAACTGTATAAATAATATTTTGAGGCGCAGCAAGGAGGTTAGCTTTTATAAAAAATAATCATAATCAATGGAAGACTTGTTTCAAACTGAAAATGCTGAACTCATTAGCCAATTATTCAACTTAAAGATGGAAAATAAAAATTTGATGAAAGATGCAGATACATTAAACCATAAGTTAAGTACCTTAACAGCTACCGTTAAGGCGATTGTAGACGACAGCGAAGTGCAAAACCACATCACATGCTCCACTAACTTCCCAAAACTAAATAATTTTAATACGGTGGACCCTACTACCGCTTCACAAATTAATGTACAAACTACAGACATAAGTAGTAATACAAACAATAAACATCCTATTATTTTTGAAACCGCAACACAAATTAGTTTGTCAATTAGTAATGTGGGCACGAATACCGATCATAAAATATCAAGATTAGGATCTGTAATACCCTCTAAAAGCGTAGACACCACAACCGAAAAATCCGTAGAGGTGAACAATATTCCATCATTTGATGAAATCTTAACAAAAATCTTTAACTGACTATAAATCTGCAAACGTAACAGACGGTGCCATCAAGACCAAAAATAAAATTTTGCTCCTGTCTGACAGTCAGGGTAGAAATCTTGTGAATATGCCTTCATTAATAAAAACGTATACAAAAAACGATTTCGTAATACTAATAATACTCGCTGGTTCTAATGACGTGAATTACACTTGTCTATTGTAACGGGAGCCTTAGAAAATTCAAAATTTCGCGCTAAATTATACGAAAATTGAAAATATCTAAAGTATGCGGCATTTGCAAGTGAAGGAGAAAGGAATGACGCAGTCATGATGATGTGTAGTTTTTAAAAACAGTCGCCTCAAGAGTTAAGTAAGCGATCAGAGTTGGTTGAAAAGCTCCAACAGAGTAATTCGTCACCGAGGCACGAATTAAAAAGGAAGAAGCGCAAATACCTTCCTTATTAAAATAATAAAAAGGCTACAATAAATAATAAAAGGTGAAATTGTATCGAGTTGGTGTTAATAAAAATGATTGCACCCTAATTTAAAATTCGCATTAAAAGTGGAGTAATAAGTGAAGATAATGCGTTTTATTTAAATAGTGAACAATAAATATAAAAGACCGCATCGATACAAATTGGCAAATCAAAGTATAAAGAACAATATCTTAAAGTGTTAATGAAGTGTAGGGAGATTGGGCATTGCAGTTAGTACCGCGGCGATTCGTAGCAAAACTATAATAATTAACAATTGTAAACATATCATGCAATAATTTACAAAAATCGTTAAATTATATTGTAAAGAAAATTGATGTCATCTTCATCCATAACATAGGTATAAAAACAGATAGAGAAAATAAAGGAAGCGGTTCCAGTTTGGCGGCATAGTGACATCATCGAAGGAGCAGCCCATCAACCTAAACTAGGCCTCAAATTGCAGAAAGAAAAGCAGAGTTACGTCATCAGCTTTCAACGAAAGTAACAAGTAAGAACCTTCTGATTATGTGAATAAATAAAACGTTCATATGTTTGATTTTCTCTAAACTTTAAATTTCAACATCACAATTAAACGAAAAACAATCGTTGAATTCTGATAAAGATTTTATTGTAACATGTTAGTTTTAAGAATGTTGTTTTAAATTATAGGTTTGATTTTTATATACAGGCTGTATCGTAAAAAACGCCCCAAGCTGTAACTCCGTTTTTTTTGTCGGATTTTAAAAATTCAAAAAACAAGTTAATGGTTTGATATACTCTACAGGTCGCTTTTTGTTTCGCATTCATTTCCATACATGAAGACTTGCCTTTAGCATAATGTCAAATCGTGTCACTGAATTGTCAATATCACAATTTTTTGATTATTTTTATAATACTGTGAAAAGATCACTTTCATTTCTATTATGGATAACAGCACATTGACCGACATGCTCCAAGTGTACTTCGAATGTAATAAAAATAGTGGACAAGCAGTGCGTCTCTACATCAATCGATTTTCGAACAGAGAAATTCCAGATCGACGAAAATTCTCAAGACTTGAAAAAAATTTAAGAAATTATGGTAGTTTCAAGAAGCCTAAAAGAAAGCATCGTCAATTTACTGAAGAGGTGGAGTTAGGCGTTCTTCTCACTGTTCAGGAAAATGCGAGAACGTCTACACGTAAAACTGCTAGTGATTTGAACAACACATCCAAGGATACTGTAGATAGAATATTAAAAAAGCACAAGTTTAAATCATACGTTACGCAAAAAGTGCAAGCTCTGGAGCAAAATGATCACGATCGAACAATTGAATTTTGCCGTTTTTATTTAGGCGCGGTTCGAGGGAATGGTAATTTCTATAGAAAAATAATTTGGTCTGATGAGTGTGCCTTTAGCAATAATGGCATTTATAATAGAAATATCCATCGGTGCTGGAGTGAGGAAAACCCTAGGCTTATTGTAGAAAATAATTTTCAAAGAAGATTTACTGTCTATGTCTGGTGCGGTATTTTGGGCGATCGATTAATTGGACCAATTTTTATCGACAGAATACTTACTCAAGACAAATATTATGATCTTTTGAATGAAAATGTCGAAAACTTTTTAGATGGACTACCCCTTCCTGAACTCAATAGAATTTATTTTCAACAAGATGAGGCTCCTCCACATAATGCACATGTGAATTTAAATTGATTAAATAACAGATATGGCGCAAGGTTGATTGGGACAAATGGACCTATTCGGTGGACTGCTCATTCCCCTGACCTCACGCCACTTGACTTTTGGTTTTGGGGTTATCTTAAAGACCAAGTCTATTTCAACCACCCCCAGAATGAAAAACTACCTCAGAAGAAGAGTAGTCGAGGTTTGTCGAGAAATACCTCCAAATGTTATAATGAATGCTACTTATGGAGTGATTAGAAGGTGTATTCGTCAAGGCGGCAGACAATTTGAACAATATTTGTGATGCAGATTTCACTAGTTATTTAAATGGAATTTGTTAATAATTACGGATGACTTAATTATTTATTTTTTTATTTTTTCCAGAAATTGTTGAATAAATATTAAGTTATGTTAATTCTGTTGAATTTAGAAATAAATTGGCTACACTATGGCGTACAAATAAACACGTTTCTATTAAGAAAAAAAAAGTTGACTATCGCTGTCACTGAGGGCAAAGATAAAAAAAATGAAAGTTGGTGACATCTTGTTGAGTATATTAAACCATTCATTTGTTTTTTTTTTAATTTTTAAAAGCCACCAACAAATAACGAAGTTACAGGTTGGGGCGTTTTTGACGATACAGCCTGTATGTTTGCAAACAACGCATTGATGCATTTTCGTTCAGATTTTGGATTTAATTAAATGAGTATAACGTTTGACTTACTTTTATTGCTAAAGATTATTAATATTAAAAGCTTATACAAACATTGAATATGCAAATGCAGAAAGAAGTAAAATCAATAGGATTCCAGATAAATAAGTCGAATTGAGCATAATTTTGGTAAATCATAACTGTAATCATTCCTTTATTCTAACATTTGAGCTAGTTGGTGCCGTTAAATAAGAAAAGAATTCGCAAACGTAAATATTAAAGTTCAATTACTCAAACTGAAACTAAATGGTAAGCGAATAAAATTGAACTTGTAGATAATATCTTTATAAATTGAGCCCATTCGGCTTTATTAAACCGCAATAAAACATAATTATTTTAAATTTCACAATAACCATATGAAACTTTATTCAATAATTTTGAAATTATAAAAAAAAGTTTAAAGGAACTCAAATCTTATTCTTTGTAGCGGGCAAGTAAAAGGTAAATAAAAGTAATAACCAAGGGTATTACGCACGTTGCACTATATCCTAAGACAAAATCTATTTTAAATATTATTCAGCAAAACAAAGGAAAAGGCCACGTATTTCATACCCTCCTCAAGGGAGAGGGCGGGTTGCTTGAGCTTTCCAAGCTTCTTCAGCCACAATGATGGATTCTCATATATATATATATATATATATATATATATATATATATATACTCGTGTTATTTAAGCACGTTGCCAAACCTCAAAAAGTAATTTTTTGAATGATTTTAAGAAGAAAAGTTTATATAAGCATAGGTTCGATAATGTTTTGTTTTCAAGATATAGGGTGTCAAACTTTTTAAAAACAAATCGTAAAAATGTTAATAATCCTTCCGCCGATTTTATTCAAATTTGGCAGTATTATTTATGATGGAAAAGGGCCAATTTATCCCTAACTAGATTAAATTTATTAAGACCAGTGGCGTACCGAGGAGCACCATAACCAGTATTATTGACAAAAATGTTCGCCACTGACTTTTTTAAAACTTTAATATTGTTTCGTATGAAGCAACTGTTTTGCCTCTTGAATTTTATTCGTATCTAGCTTCGTTTTTGAGTAAGAAAAATAAATATCACTTTATTACATGTTCTTGGGATAAAAAATTAAAACTATAAAACTATCATTTTTTCCATATCTAGTCTTAGAAATTGTTACTAAAAAAATGCATAGGGACAACGGCGGAAATTCAAGAAAAATTAAAATAAGATAAACGCTTTATTAAAACTACACTTATACATTTTTTTTAGTAAAGAAGCACTTAACAATAAAATAAGAATATTAAAGTCAGTGGCGCACATTTTTCTTGTCAAGAATATTGGTTAAGGTGCTCTTCCGTATGCCACTGGACCTAATAAATTTTAATATAGTTAGGGCTAAATTAGTCCCTTTCTATCACAAATAACACTGCCAAATTTCAACAAAACAATGATAAACATTTTTACGAAACAACGATTTTTAAACAAAAGTTTCACACCCTGTATCTTGAAAACAAGGTATTACCGGACCTACGTTTATATAAACTTTTAATCTTAAAATCACTCAACGAATCACCTCTTGAAGTTTGGTCACGTACTTAAATAACACCCGATATACACATACATTACGTATATATGATTGGTGGGATTAAGGATGGGTGTAGTCAGGATAGGATCGGAAGTAACGGAGTTAGGGTTCTGAGGCAGCATTCGCCTAAGTAGCCGCACATTGTGTGCATATACACAGTGATCATGCCGCTACCTATGTATAAGGAAAACCTCCAGAAAAACCCTCATACAAGGCAGACGGTGACGGGAATCGAACCCATTACCTCCTGAATGCTAAGTAAGTTGTATCACTACTACTTTACTAGCCCGGTATATTATTGAGCGGTGCAAACATGTAAATTTCTGTACGACACCATATCCTTATGACGAAATCTCACTAAATAATAAGTTAAACAAAAAGTTGGACTGTATAATAAAATGTTGCACAACTAACAAAGTCGCGCTAATAAATATTAATTTCAAGTACAATAGAACAAATTACATTCGACGTGGAATGCACCTTAGAGCAACTGGTAAAAGAAAAGTTACGAACTGCATCACAAATTTTATTATCCATATGACGGACAACTACAGTTGTTTTACAAATTACTGTCGCTTCTTGTCTTACCGCCGATTAGACGGTAGGGTTAGCAGGGTAATTACCACCTAATTACTTTTACTTAATCAACCGCGTGCCGGGCTTCAACGAGTTCTTCGCCGCTTTTACAAACAATAGTGGTCACTGCAAAGCACACCACTACAAAAAGAAAACGGTTAAAAAAAACAATCCAGGAATAAGAAGACCGTCGGATCGAAGGTATCAGCAGGACCAGCATCATCAAGGAAACAAGAAGGACATCAAGGACAATTCACGAAAACAGGCAATAACCGAAGAAAGGAGCCAGTTACACGAAGAGTAACGCCGCAGGGTAACTTAATCTATTTCATACCTTATATCCTTATTCTATTAATAAAACCCTCTATTTCTGTCAGACTCCTAACTCTAAGCCTTATCCAGCAATATTTTAATTGCACTTACTAATTCACGTACTAACCTACCATGGCAAAATACAGTAAACCCGCACCTCCCCTTTCTCTTACCCTAGTCCCGACAACAACGGCGACACCAACCGTGACATACGCTACCGTAGCCTTGCTGCCGGTAGCACCAACACGGATTACGACAACAACTACGATGGCAAGAACGATCATTAGTGCGCCACGCTCACCCTCAGCCTCTACCTTGTCCATATCCTCTTCATCTTCCTAATCCTTATCCTCGACCTCCACCGTTACCCAACCCAAATCCCAATATTCCTAAAACAGCTGCTTCCTACACCGCCCTGAGCGAAACCTCACAACCCATCCCGACCACTGAAGTTGAAAAATCCATATAAGTAACCTTCGGAACCCCAACCGTTACCCTATCCCAACTGCCCGGCCCAACCCACACCCTTACCCGCACCTAAACCCATCTCTTTGTCATACGTCATCCGCGGGGTTGACCGTGACATTACCCCTGAAGAAATTATAAAGACCATCGACCTCTCCCATACGTATAGTCGCTAGAGCCACCAACCGCCCCACAACCTTCGTTCGCATCCTTACCTATTCCAAACCATTCATAGACCTCCTCTTGCATAACGGCGTCTGTATGTTCGCCAGACCAATGCTAGCCTCCGCACACCCCAATCCCGCACCCAAGTACTGCGCCAGCTGACCCAGATGGATCACCTAGCAGTAAAGTGTTCTACCCGATCTCTGAAGTGCTTCTGTGGCGAAAACCACAAATCCCAAGCCTGCTGATCTATATACTCGCCAGAGTGTAACAAATGCGGCTGCTCTCACCCTACTTACAGTTTCCACTATAAGAAACGGCGGGAGATCCCCTATTCTCGTACCAAGGTAGCCCCCCTATCCAAGATGGAAACAGCTTCCACCACCTCCTCCGATCCTGACGATAAGAGCTACGAGCACTTTCTCAGGATCAACAACTTCCTGCGAACCCTAACGTTTACTCTGCAAACTCTGCAACTTCGCTAGACAAACCTCCTACAACATCAACTTGACCCTACGCGGACAAAGGCATCACATTATCCCGGCGCTAGCAGCGCTCTCAATAAGATACGCAACCGCGCATCACTATTGAAAATGACAATCTATCAGAGGAGTTCGAAGAGCTCCTCGACAACACTCCTTAGATCCTAAGATGATACAAATCCTCGAGTGAACGATGACGACCGCCGCAACGAAAATGGACAACTCTACCCATCCTATGATATAACCACAAAACAAAAATAGCAAAACTGTTACCACACCACTGACAATACATAAATAAAACACAACACAAACACATAAAACCCAAGGCTGAAGAGGGAGAAAATCCCTAAACTGCCCGAAGATCAAATATAGAAGGAAACCAAGAAGAAAGAAGAATACCAAAAGAAAGAAGCAGATGATTTAAAAAAAAAATTATTGTACCAAAAAACTCTTCAAACACTGCAAGTGATATAATGAGTAGTGACAATAAAAAACGTAATGAATTTGCAAGTGTAGAGATTGTGCATAATAAACTCAGTAATGCCGGTGATGACTGTGAACATTATGAGGAGGATGAGGTCCAGTCTTTTCGATCAAAACATTTATTACAAATGGAAATTTGAAACAGTGCTCTCTCTCAGTATTCATTAAACATTCAAAGCTTAAAAAATAAAACGGATAATTTTGTGTTGTTACTTCACGATTTTTGCATTTTTGATATATTACCTATGTATTGACGAACATTGGCTGAGGGAAGAAGAGCTGTTGCAGTTAACTATAGACAATGATAACTATGTAATTGGTACACACTTTTCTTGAATACACAATAAGCTCGATGGAACTGTAATATTGATAAGAAAGGGCATCTAATTTGAAATAATTCTGGGAATAAGATGTGGAGATGTATTTTGAGATATGCGGTGTTATATTAATTCATCAATCGCTATCAATAATTTCATTATACATGCCTGATCGTGATAAACAAACTTTCCTCAATAATATGGAAAAGACTTTACACAAAAACCTAATTTTATGTGGAGATTTTAATGTTAATTTTGGTCAAGATTCTTCACTGCTGAAAAAATTATCTAATATATTTAGTACTTATGGCTTAACGCACAACAATTACAGTCCCTACCAGGGTATCAAATACTTCAAGTTCTTGTATTCACAACATTGTTACGAATCCTCAACATGCGATGTACCACACTTTTAATGTGTCAATACTTTTTTTCAAATCATCATGTCCAAATGTTATTTATCAAATCAAACATTAAAAATACAAGATTGTTTGCACGGAAGTATATAATTAATCAAAACAACTTAATTTCATTTAAGAATCATCTTAAAAATGTAAAGTGGGATTTATTGTATTCTGAAAATCATGTTGACCTGTTTGTAACTATTTTTTTCAATAGTCTTCAACCAGTATTCGGAAAATGCTTTCCCCTTAGGAAGCAGTACTTTACAAATAGTAAAAGAAACTGCGTTACTAAAGGGATTCGTAGATCTAGTAAAACAAAAAGAGAACTCTACCTAAAAATGCGACAAAACCCTCAGCCAAACATAATTGCGCATTACAAACTGTATACTACTGTTTTTAAAAAAGTTATTACAAACTCAACAAAAAAATGCATTCGAATAGCGTTATTATGTAGTAATCCACATTATTGAGATGGCGATAAACTGTATCTAAATGATTTCGGACAATTACACTAAAGTAAGTAGGAGCTCCACCGTGCATATGCCACATTCAATTCCATAACGCAATTGGTACATCTTCAATCATAGTAAATAATTTAAATAAGACAAACGTGTGTGACTGCGATGTATCCCTATTAAAATTTACAAAGAAGTTTTTGATCTTATACAAGAACCACTAATTTCGTTAATAAACTTGATTTTCACTACTGGTGTCTTTCTATAGCACGGTAAAGTTGCGTAAATAAAACCTACGCATAAATCCAAATCAAAAAAGGATATCCAGAACTACAGACCTATATCAATTTTAAACTCTTTTTCAAAAATCGGCTTTTAAAAAATACGTTGATTTCTTTCTTTGAATCCCATAATCTTTTCAAAAAGTCACCACACGGCTTTAGATCAAATAAAATGAGCTAATCAGTCCATTTAGCGATAGTGAAAAACAAGTCGATTGCATAACCTTCTATACCTACATATGCATGTGTAGGTTGGAAGGTATGCTTCCGCCCGCCTACGCATGGAATTGCTCATTCGTTCAAATAATCGCGGCGTATTCCGTATAGTTTCACACGAGGCAACTATTCACTCTCTTAAGTCTTCTAAAGTGGTAACGGGAGTTTTATACACAAGAGCCTTAAGGTGCCCTCATAAAAAGTAACCCACATTATTGAGATCGCGATAAACTGTATCTAAATGATTTCGGACAATTACACTAAAATAAGTAGGAGCTCCATCCTGCATGTACCACATTCGATTCCTTAACGCTATTGGTACATCTACAAGCAACCCAGCTAGTCCATCTTCGAGAAAATGCAAATGAAACCGCCCATCAAGGCGTCCTGGTGCGAAAATGGGCCTATTACATGATTACCAATAATTCCTGACCATACCTTAACCGAAAATTGTTCTTCCGCCCACACAAGGTGGTTATGGAAATTATGAATAGCATTCCGACAAAAATTTGCATCGTCTGTGAACAAAAGTTGTGACTCAAACTGCGGATTTAGTGTAATACTCTGAAGGTACCCCTGACAGAAGCTCACACGTTGTGTGAAATCCTACAAGTTTATACTCTTAGAATATGGTATGGATATAACAAAAAGTTAACTAAAATACGCCAAACGATTTGGTGACAAATATTCAGAGCTCTAGCGATCTTTCTCGTACTCGTCTCGGGATGTTCGTCGATTTCTTGCAGCACCGCTTCCTCAATTTCAGGTGTTCGGACAATTCGAGGTCTAACTTCGGGAGTACCTCTTTTGAAACTACCAGTTTCGCTAAGTCGGCAATGAATATTTGAAAAGGTGCGACTATCTGTCAAGGCACGATTAGGATATTTTTCAAAATAAATGCGTCTGGCTTCTGTCGCATTAACATCTGCGAGGCCATATACATATAATTATTCCTATAATTTACCATTATCTACTGATATTTTAAAAAACAGCGAAAAAGTAAATAACTTCAATGATACACTAAAAATCAAAGAAATAACGTACTGAGAAGGTTTTGAACACCAACAACTTATTGTAAGTCAGCAGCCATAGTTTTGACATCGACGTTTGTAAAGACGTAATTTATACTAGGATAACTAGATTTATATGTGTTAAAAATTATTAATTATTAATAATTAATGAAGCAATTAAAATTTTTTCCTGAACCCTGAAGTAAAGTATACATAATTTTCATGAGAACGACATGACGCCATAATGCGCAGATACCAATATTCGTTCGACGATCTCATTTTTAAAATTGTAGGGGAGTACAATAATTTGACAAATTTAGTTTGTTTTCGCGCATACGATGTTTTAGTGATTATTGTTGTATTTGCTGGTTTTGATCGATTTATAATAAACAAAGTCTTTTTTAAGACTACAAACAATAATTTATTTGGTACGTAAGATAAGAATTGTTGTTAAACGATAATGCAAATATTATTAGTACGTTAAAACCTACAGATACGAATCCTGCCGAATCATCAACATCCAAGCCCACTTATAGAGTGAAAGGTAAAATAATTCACAGTCAAACTTCAGGAAATTATTAGCAATGTCATGTCGCTCTCATAAAAATTATACTCTAAAACTATTTTTAATCTTTTTAAACGAAAACCATGCATCGGACTAAATAAAATCAAGAGATCAAACTTGATCACACACACATACAAGCGCGCGTGCACGCACGCACACACACACATACACACACACACACATGCACACATAGACACATACACAAATACACACGTACACACACACGTACACACACACACACACACACACACACACACACACACACACACACACACACACACACACACACACCACACAACCACACAAACACACAAACACACACACACACAAACGCGCACGCACACCTACATCCATGCCCACACCTGCACCCACACCTGAATCCACACCCACGCCCACACCCACACCCACATCCACACAAACACACACAAACGAACACGAACACGAACACCAACCCGAACACGAACACCAACCCGAACACGAACACCAACACAAACACAAACACAAACACAAACACATACGCAAATACAAACAGACACACACACACACACACACACACACACACACACACACACACACAACACAACACAACACACACACACACCACGCGCCACACACACACACACACACACACACACACACACACACACACACACACACACACACACACACACACACACACACACACACACACACACACACACACCACACGCACCACACGCACACACACGCACACACGCACACGCACACACGCACACGCACACACGCACACGCACACACACGCACACACGCACACGCACACACAGCAGCACAGCCACACAACGCACACGCACGCACACGCACACGCACACCACAACACGCACAGCCACGCACAGACGCACAGACGCACAGGCGCACAGCGCACAGCGCACAGGCGCACAGACGCACGACACGCACAGACGCACAGACGCACAGACGCACAGACACGCCACACGCACAGCACAGACAGCACAGACGCACAGACGCACAGACGCACAGACACGCACAGACGCAACACGCACAGCACGCACAGACGCACAGACACGCACAGACACGCACAGACGCACAGACACGCACAGACACGCACAGACACGCACAGACACGCACAGACACGCACAGACACGCACAGACACGCACAGACACGCACAGACACGCACAGACACACAGACGCAACACGCACAGACACGCACAGACACGCACAGACACGCACAGACACGCACAGACGCACAGACACGCACAGACACGCACAGACACGCACAGACACGCACAGACACGCACAGACACGCACAGACACGCACAGACACGCACAGACACGCACAGACACGCACATACACGCACATACACGCAAAGTCACACACAGACACGCACAGACACGACACAGCACGACACAGACACGCACAGACACGCACAGACACGCACAGACACGCACAGATACGCACAGATGCGCACAGACTCGCACAGACACGCACAGACACGCACAGACACGCACAGACACGCACAGACACGCACAGACACAGACACACGACACGCACAGACGCACAGACACACAGACACGCACAGACACGCACAGACGCGGACAGACACGCACAGGCACGCACAGACACACATACATGCACAGATACGCACAGACACGCAGCCAGACACGCACAGACACGCACAGACGCACAGACACGCACAGACACGCACAGACACGCACAGACACGCACAGACACGCACAGACACGCACAGACACGCACAGACACGCACAGACACGCACAGACACGCACAGACACGCACAGCACGCACGCACAGACACGCACAGCACGCACAGACGCACAGACACCCACAGACGCGGACATAAACGCACAGACACGCATAGACACACACAGACACGCACAGACACGGATAGATACGCACAGACGCGCACAAACACGCACAAACATGCAGAGACACGCACAGACACGCACAAACACGCACAGACACGCACAGACACGCACAGACACGCACACACGAACACACAGACACGCACAGACACGACAGACACACAGACACGCACAGACACGCACAGACACGCACAGACACGCACAGACACGCACAGACACGCACAGACAGCACAGACGCACAGACACGCACACGCACAGACACGCACAGACACGCACAGACACGCACAGACACGCACGACACGCACGACACGACACGCACGACACGCACAGACACGCACGACACGCACAGACACGCACACACGCACGACACGCACGACACGCACAGACACGCACGACACGCACGACACGCACCACGCACGACACGCACGACACGCACACGACAGCACAGACACGCACGACACGCACGACACGCACGACAGCACGACACGCACAGACACGCACGACGACGGCACAGACACGCACAGACACGCACGACACGCACGACACGACACGCACGACACGCGACACGCACGACACGCACGACACGCACAGACACGCACGACACGCACAGACACGCAGACACGCACGACACGCACAGACACGCACAGACACGCACGACACGCACGACACGCACGACACGCACGACACAGACACGCACGCACGACACGCACAGACACGCACGACACGCACAGACACGACAGACACGCACAGACACGCACAGACACGCACAGACACGCACAGACACGCACAGACACGCACAGACACGCACAGACACGCACGACACGCACAGACACGCACGACACGCACAGACACACAACACGCACAGACACGCACGACACGCACGACACGCACAGACACGCACAGACCACGACACCACGACACGCACACACGCACGACACGCACAGACACGCCACAGACACGCACAGACACGCACAGACACGCACAGACACGCACAGACACGCACAGACACGCACAGACACGCACAGACACGCACAACACGCACACGCACAGACACGCACAGACACGCACAGACACGCACGACACGCACAACACGCACAGACACGCACAGACACGCACAGACACGCACAGACACCAAACGCACAGACACGCACAGACACGCACGACACGCACGACACGCCACACGACACGCACAGACACGCACAGACACGCACAGACACGCACAGACACGCACAGACACGCACAAACACGCACAGACACGCACAGACACGCACAGACACGCACAGACACACAGACACGCACAGACACGCACAGACACGCACAGACACGCACAGACACGCTCAGACACGCACAGACACGCACAGACACGCACAGACACGCACAGACACGCACAGACACGCACAGACACGCACAGACACGCACAGACACGCACAGACACGCACAGACACGCACAGACACGCACAGACACGCACAGACACGCACAGACACGCACAGACACGCACAGACACGCACAGACACGCACAGACACGCACAGACACACACAGACACACGACACGCACGAGACACGCACAGACACGCACAGGACACGCACAGACACGACACACAGACACGCACAGACACGCACAGACACGCACAGGACACGCACAGACACGCACAGACACGCACACACGCACGACACGCACAGACACGCACAGACACGCACAGACACGCACAGACACGCACAGACACGCACAGACACGCACGACACACGACACGCACAGACACGCACGGACACGACACAGCACACGCACAGACACGCACAGACACGCACGACACGCACACACGACACAGAACACGCACGGACGCACGCACGCACAGACGCACAGACACGCCACACACACGACACCCGCACGACACGCACGGACACGCACGAGACACGCACGGACACGCACAGACGCACACAGCCACACGCACAGACACACGCACGCACACGACGCACGGACACGCACGACACGCACGACACGCACGACACGCACGACACGCACAGACACACGCACAGACACGCACGGACACGCACGACACCACGACACGCACGACACGCACGAGACACACACGACACGCACGGACACGCACAGACACGCACACACGCAGACACACGACACGCACAGCACACGCACAGACACGCACGACACACACGACACGCACGACACACGCACACGACACGCACACCGCACAGACCACGGCACGCGACACCGACACGGACAGCGCACACACGCACACGCACACACACGACACCACACACGCACACACGCACACCACACACACGCCACAGACACACGACACGCACAGCACACGCACAGACACACGCACAGCACACGCACACACACCCACACGACACGCACAGACACGCACACGCACACGCCACGCACACGCACGCACACACACGCACACACGCACACGACACCACACACACGCCACACACACGCCACACACGCACACACACACGCACCACGGACCGCACCAGCACACGCACGACGCACACACGCACGCACACGACACGCCACACACACGCCCACACACGCACACACACGCCACACACACGCCCACCAGCACACGCCCACGACACCGCCCCGCACACCGCACAGCACACGCCACCACGCACACGCGCACCACGCCCACGCACACGCCACACACGCCGCACACGCACACGCGCACACACCGCACACGCCACACACACGCCCACAGCAGCCACGCCACACACACGCGCACACCGCAGCACGCGCACACACGCGCACCAGCCCACACGCGCACGCACCACGCGCACACGCCACGCACACGCCGCACACACGCGCACCACGCGCACAGCACGCGCACGCACGCCACACGCGCCACGCACACGCGCACACACGCGCCAGCACGCACACGCGCACGCACACGCCACGCACCACGCAGCACACGCACACACACGCGCACACACGCGCACGCACACGCCACACACGCGCACGCACACGCGCCACAGCACACGCGCACGCACACGCGACACGCACACGCGCACACGCACACGCACACGCACACCGCGCACCGACACACGACGCACGCACACGACACGCACACGACACGCACACGCGCACGCACACGCACACGCACACGCACAGCACACGCACACGCACACGCACAGCACACGCACAGACACGCGCACGACACGCGCACGACACGCGCAGACACGCACGAGACACGCCACGCACACGCCACAGACACGCCACGACACGCACAGCACACGCCACGACACGCACGACACGCACAGCACACGCACACGACACGCACAGACACGCACGACACGCACGACGCACGACGCACAGACACGCACGACACGCACCAGCACGCACAGACACGCACAGACACGCACGCACGACACGCACGACACGCACGCACGCACGCACCACGACACGCACAGACACGCACAGACACGCACACGACACGCACAGACACGCCACGCACACGACACGCACAGCACCACGCACCGACGACACGCACGACACGCACGACACGCACGACACGCACGCACGACACGCACGGACACGCACGGACACGCACGGACACGCACGACACGCACGACACGCACGACACGCACAGACACGCACAGACACGCACAGACACGCACGGACACGCACGGACACGCACGGACACGCACGGACACGCACGGACACGCACGGACACGCACGGACACGCACGGACCACGCACGGACACGCACGGACACGCACGGACACGCACGACACGCGCACACGCACACGCGCACGCACACGCGCGCACACGCGCACACGCGCACGCACACGCGCACCACGCGCACACAGCGCACACAGCGCACGCACGCGACGCACGCGCACGCACGCACCGCACCACACGCGCACGACACGCCACGCACGCACACGCACGCACCACGCACACCGCACGCACCGCACCACGCGCACCACCACGCACGCGCCACGCACGCACGCACGCACGCACGCGCGCACGACGCGCACACGCACGCACGCGCACGCACGCAGCGCGCACGCACAGCGCACGCACGCACGCACGCGCACGCACACGCACGCGCACACGCGCACGACGCACACGCACCGCACACGCGCACGCACCGCACGCACGCACGCGCGCACGCACGCCGCACGCACGACGCAGCACGCACGCCACGACCACGCACGCCACGCCACGCCACACGCACACGCGCACGCACCACGCACACGCACACGCACGCACGCGCACCACGCGCACGCACGCACGCACACGCACGCACGCACGCGCACGACGCACGCCGCACGCACACGCACGCGCACACGCACCGCACGCACGCACGCACGCCACGCACACGCACGCACACGCGCACGCACACGACGCACGCACACCACGACGCACGCACGCACGCACGCCACGCACGCAGCACGCGCACGCACGCACGCACCGCACGACGCGCACGCACGCACGCACGCACGACGCGCACGCACGACGCACGCACGCAGCACGCACGCGCACGCACGCGCACGCCACGCACACGCCACACGCACACGACGCACACGCACGCCACGCACACGCACACGCGCAAGCACACGCGCACGACAGCCGCACACGCACGCACGACGCACGCACACGCGCAGCACACGCACGCACACGCACGCACACACGCACGCACACGCACGCACACGCACGCACACGCACGCACACGCACGCACCACGCACCACGCACAGCGCACAGACACGCGCACCACGCCGCACGCAGCCGACACGCACGCACGCACCGCACAGCACGCACAGCAGCGACACGCACGCACGCACGCGCACGCACGACGCACGACCGACACGCACACGCACGCACACGCACGCACGCAGACACAGACACAGACACAGACACAGACACAGACACAGACACAGACACAGACACAGACACAGACACAGACACAGACACAGACACAGACACAGACACAGACACAGACACAGACACAGACACAGACACAGACACAGACACAGACACAGACACAGACACAGACACAGACACAGACACAGACACAGACAGCAGACACAGACACAGACACAGACACAGACACAGACACAGACACAGACACAGACACAGACACAGACACAGACACAGACACAGACACAGACACAGACACAGACACAGACACAGACACAGACACAGACACAGACACAGACACAGACACAGACACAGACACAGACACAGACACAGACACAGACACAGACACAGACACAGACACAGACACCGACATCGTGGCCGATCTTCTCGAAAAATTGTCAAACGTGAAATAAGCTAATACGTGGATTTAACGTTAGTGAAAAAAAGTCTGTTGCATAAACTTCTATACCTACATATGTACATGTATGTTGCTAAGTTGGTGTGCATTTCCGATATAAATGGCCCAACATTTTAAAAAATAATTTTACAATTCGGAGAGCTTCCCTTGGTGCAACTTTTATTTGAAATTCTTTTATGAAATATCGATATTGAGAACTGTACTTTTTTGCATATTTATAATGATTAAATAAATTTTCCATTGTATTCATGAAGCATGTGAAGCTTTGGGATTTTTGTATAAACAAATAATGTTAATAGACCTGTCAAGGATAGCCGCTTCCAGCAATGATTCTTCAAGACAACCGTTAAGAAGATCCCAAAGACTAAACCTAAAATATTTTTAACAAATATCAGGATCCGAACAATTTGAATAAAGAAATTTCTTCACAACCTTCGTGATAACCACCCAAACGAAAATTTATGCCGTACTTCTTCTCTTTCCTATTTATTACTAATTCATGCTTCGTATTGATAAAACTATTTCTTAAACTGTTTTAAACGTGTGGTGTATCAAGAATGGTATATACAATGCTATTATCCTCGTTTATGCTATTATTTACTTTTATCATAACTAATCACTTACAGAACTTACCGTTAAATATAATTCGTATGGTGTTCTTGAACAATTTGCGATTTCCACTTTTTACACAGTTTACGAAAAAAACGTTTTTTCGCCAATTAATTTGTTTATGGTTTTTTCAATATTCTTCTGCAACTATTTTGATTACAGGGGTTATAAGATTAGGTTTAACGAAATGTAGTATGTACCTACCCAAGTTCATTTGATGAATAATAGGTGTAAATCTGATCTAGCCTTCTAACCGTCTACCAGTGATTATATATTGGATTATGTACCCACCTATATATAGGTACGTATTGCATACATAATCTAACTCTACTACAGACAGTATGTACCGAGTCAACTTTAGCTTAAAATTAAAGATTGTAATCCCTTCACGTTAAATTAGAAAATGAAATGTAAAGTATTCCATAAGTAGGTTTAAATAACAATTAAGCCGTTTAGTATTGTCATATACAATACAAAGAAAAATAGGACAATTACCGATAAAGAGTAGAATACGATTTGCTTTCATCAGTTAACGACCAATAAAGTTGCCAGGCAATAGACATGAGAGACCGCAGAGTTCCAGTAGTTATTATCAAATAGGTATTGTTTCATTGATTTTATTCACGAGATTGGCCAGATTATTTGCTTTAACCACAATGGTTGCGAACGCTGTTATTTAGTACTGTCTGAATTTATATTCTGCGACATGTCATTCATTAAAATGAGGAAGAGCAAAGGTCCAAGTATTGACTTCTGTGGAATACCACAGTCATTTTTTATTTTGGAAGATCTGTATGATTTAATAACATTATTGTGACAATGATTGATTTCTACTGTCGAGAATCGGTCTATGAAATATGATTTAATTAATTGTAATGCTACTCCATGGAAACCGTAATGTTCAAGTTTATTCCACTATATCAAATGCTTTTGATAGGTCGCACATCAAACATGCTACAATGCAATCCTCTTTTATGCCCGATATAACATTCCCCAAAATCTCTTGTAGCGCTGTTTGAGTAGACTTTCCAGGCATAAAACCATGTTGGTCGGCGCAAAAATAGTTACGGTTGTCAAAAAAATCTGTATTCCGAACTTTTATCGCCGATTCAAAAATCTTTGATACAGTTGACAAAATTAAAATTGGCTTACAATTGTGGATATCGTCACTAGAATAGGACCACTTGAGGATGTGACGTCATCAGTGGCGGGGGAGGTCACACCCACACGGCCGTACCCATTTCCCACCCCATGGCTTCTTTTCTGGGTCGGTTTTCAACCCCCAGTCTGAATTTTCCACCCCTTGAGGGTATTTTTACCCTTAATTAGACCTTTTGGCTGGGGGCGGCTTCTTTTAAGAGGCGATTTTCAACTCCTTGATGGAATTTTCAGCCCTTGACGGTATTTTCACCCTAATTATGGACTCGCCCCCTGGAGGGTAGGCAAATGCGCACGCAGGGGTTGGGAAGCAGGGGGTGCCACTAAGCCTAGATTAGAACCTTATGTCTTCATTAAAGCGTGGCTAAGACTAGCCCACACCCATTCATTTGACCTGATTGGGTGTACATATATCAAGGCGGGGCTAAGGCTAGATCGCTCCCATTCCTTTTACCTGAGTGGTCGGGCTTCTGATTGGTCCTAAACCCCACCACCTAATCTCCGTGCTCTGATTGGAGGATTACGTCTCTGCATTCTGATTGGTTATGTCGCGAAATTTGAATTTGTATGCCCCACCCTTATCGTTATCGGAATTGGTTCGAAGGCCTTCATGCATTGTCGTGACCCCCTTGGTGGGAAATATGAATTTGCATTCGAATAAAAGGCCTAATGCTGACTTATAAAACATGTGTGGGGCTTTGCAACTTGTTCTCAGGGCTTCGCCCCACTTGTGATCGGAACTTGTTCGTGAACCCATTGGCGGAAAATCTGAATTTGTATTATAAGGGGGCCCTAATGCTAACTTGTAAGACATGTGTAGGGCTTCGCCCCCTGGTTTTGACCCTTGGTGGAAAATTTGTATTCTAATAAGGGGCTTAATACGAACTTGCAGGACAGGTGTAGGACTTAGCAACTTGCTCAGGCCTTCGCCCCTTCACAAAAAAAAATTTAATTTGTTTGTGGCGTCATCTAGCGATATATTTTGAAAGTACATACAGGGCCCTGTAATGGTTACGGCGGTAAATTTGAAATAAGACGGTTCTAACACTTCCTCAGTCATTATTACTTTTAATTATGAGTCATAATCACTCTTAAATAAAACAAAGTAGTAAAGCCCCTTTTTTATTGATCAGACTAGAATAGTAGTAGAAAAACAGACATTATACAGTAACTTGATTATCTCATCATTTATAATTAAACATACAGTAAAAAACTTATTTACAAAATCAATCATTGATAAATTATTTAATCTAAAATACAAAAATATTAACGTATAAATTCAACACACATCTGAATGGTAATCCTGCAGTATCGTTTGGTTATAATGGAACCATCTAGCATTCTTCTCTAGGAAACGTAAATGATATCCTTGCGGAGGCCGTCCTAAATACTCCCCGCTACCATTCTCGTCAATGTAGATCGCAGTCCAATGTTGACCTGGTTTGTTTGCTGGATCCGTGTTTACAATAATTGCACATGGTCTAGGCGCGAGCCTCTGTAGTTGATTAGAAGCACATACAAGTCGAAACACATTCTTGTGGCTGTGGATCGATTTCAAACATTTCAATACTTGTACCGCATGGTTTGGAGTTATTTTGTGTCGTCTTGCAATAGTAATGCGTTTTCAAGTGCACACATAGGCTCAGCGATGTTATGGTTTAAACAACTATAAGCCTTTGCTTCTTTTTACAATTTTTTAAGCGATAATCAGTCTCGTCCAGGTTTATTATTGGTTTGTTAAGAAATCTTAAAAACTGCCCTAAACGTTTTGCGTTTAGCTCGTAACCTCAGAGATGATCCTGACAAATTCAAGGATTTCTTTAGAATGTCGAAGCCACTTTTTGACCGTCTGTTGTAATTAGTTACTCCACTAATAACAAAGAAGGATGACAGATCAGCATATAGTTTATCTTGATCGTTTCCGGTCATTTCAGTAGAGATATTGTAGACGTTAGAATGTAAAAATCGAGTAGCATTGTTATCGAAATGTCGATTTCGAAGACTTCATCAACCATGAATGTCTAGAGCTTGTAAAGATTGGGCTCAGATATGGCGGCTGTGTGTAGCCAGACTGGGATGTGCCAGCCGTTGGCCATGTCGGAGCATTAATACGGTCACTCAGGTTAACAAACCCTCTCCGAAATGTTTTGAATTGGGGTGTCATCATTTCTTCCACATTTGGAAGTAAGTTCAATAGAAATTGTTTTCTAGAATTACTAGTTGAGTCCATGGTTCTTGATCTGATGAAATTTACTATCAGGTCATCAGGTGTAGAGGTTTGACGGTCTTCTTTTTCTTTTTAAGAGGAGGCCCCATTGCCCCAGTTTCCTTTGCACGTAGATCTACCTCATTTCCTCTTCCTGTTGATGTTCCGTTTCTCTCTGAATGTCACACACTGCTGGTGGGTCATCGGGATCTATTGATTCAGAGCAGTGAGATGGAAGATTCCCATGTAGATCGTTTCCTTTGACATGCCATACGGTTTCAAGAACATCATGATTTTTAACAGTGGCCATGATTTCTTTTTGTCTTCGAACCAGATGCTAGTTGTTTCATGTTTCTCGTAAATACGATTCTCAAGTGTCTCCATGTCTCTTTACATTCCTTCACTGAAACAGAACAGAAAGTTGAATAAATAAATAGTCGCAATTTACTACAATGTCAAAAAAAAAACAATTTCCAACGCGCTCTACGTTTGTATATATGTAGCTCTATTTTGTACTTTAGAATACCACCACCACTCATGTTTTTCATTTTTCAGATATCTGGCTACTGGCAGCTTGTTGAAATCTTTGGCTCAATATTTCATGCGAGGGAAACGAACTATTGGTTTAGTTGTATACGAGACAACGGAGGCACTATAGAAATGTGTGCAACTACTGTACATGCCAGTCCCTGATGAGAATATATGGAAGCACAATGAACAGCTTTGGAGTTTGCCCCACTGCATCGGTTCAATAGATGGAAAGGTTGTTAGAATCAAGAAATTTAAAAATACTGGATCGGGTTACTTTAATTGCAAAGGTTATACTTCTGTATAACTCATGGCCTGTGCTGATGCAGATGGCTGTTTTGCAACCATTGATGTGGGAGATCTTTGAAGGAACAGCGATGGGTGAATATTTCGTTCATCACGTTTAGGTTGCTGGCTGGATGGGGGTGATTTGAATTTACCACAACCACAGCCTCTACCATTGGACGCTAATGAAGTTCCGTTCCCATATTTTTTCGTTGGCGATAAGGCCTTTCCTCTAAAACTATACCTCATGAGGCCTTACCCCAGAGCTACTTTGGCAGACGAAAAACGAATATGGAACTCTCGATTGACTTTAGGTCGAAAGGCTGTAGAATGCGCGTTTGGAATGCTGACATCCAAGTTTCGGGTATTTGAGGTGCCAATAGGTTGTTCAGAAAAAGTGGTAAAGTCTATAATCAAAAGTGCCTGTGTGTTGCACAATTGCATCCGGAGTTCAGAATGTGTCCCATATAAACCTAACATCACTTTTTGAAACATTGAGGCCGGTCATGAAAATCAACCTTTGCATATTGATGTGGACACAAATTTAAGAACAGCAAAGGCTATCAGGGAATATCTCACAAAGTATTTTTTGATTCCCTGCATAGCAATTCCTCCACAATGGCAGGTGGTTAATGCAATTTTTAGAAAATTTGCACAAAAGTACGTGAAACTGAATAATGATGAAATCCAATTTTTGAGTTTCATGAAACCCAGTATATACTGCACTGTGTTAATCTTATCTATCGGTTACATGAAACTCCAGTTTCACATTTCACGAAACGCGTTTCTCCAGTGTACATCGCGCCTTAGTTCATATTTAATACAATAAATTTCTATTAGTAATTTATTTCAATTATGTAGGTGCAATATATTTGTAAAATGCTTTTAAAGGTGTTGATCACACATTTTCCATAGAATTTATGTTCCACATTAAATGTCGTCTTCCTACAAATAATGGTTCCATTTTATTTAGGCTCGTAACTAACATCCATTTTGTGTATTATTGTTACCATCTTATTATGGGCCATCATTGCTACTGAATTGGTATCAACAATAAGAAATTATGATTATGAAACGTAGTAGCCTTGCGAGGTGTAAATAGTGCAGCTTGACAGTTCCATGCAAATTGTTTAACCTATAAATTGAATTCTCTAATTGTATGATTGTTGATCAGCAATTTACAACACAACCATTCTACTGCAACTATTAAGTGTTTAATTTTGTTGAAAATTGCATTGTATGTAATAGAGCAGCAATGTGTTATAATCTACATAACCTGCAGACTGCACAAATAACATACCAATCACATGTTAGATTCCAAGGATATTGTTTTTCAACCGTTATCATTACGACAATTAACGTTCTCTAATTTTTACAAAATAAATCCCAATAAATAATTGAATTTTAGAATTCTGCAACTTTAAATGCTGCCATCTCAGGATGTATTTTCTAATCAGAATTTATTATAACGAAAATAATTTTGACTCATGTTTTTCATATTACTCCATATGATTGTATATGATGACGTAGTGGTAAAGTTTCCTGGCGAGGATAGTATGTACTGTGAGATCTTTGTACTGTGCAACCTTCAAATGTGAGACCTAACCTTTCTACTGTGTAACCTTCTAAATGTAGGACCTAACTTTTGTACTGTGTAACTTTCAAAATGCGGGGGGCGTGGGTTAAGTGCTCCACCACGTCGCCGGTGTAACCCTTGCAAATGAGGAGGTTCCAGAACTTTCCAATGCTACTGTAATGGAGGCATTACAAATTCGAATTTCACGCTGTTATATGAAATTAAATGGTTATTGGTTATTGTGTATAAATATAATATTAAGATAAAAAGCTTGAGCTTGTTTCGACGAGATTTGTATAGTGAATTGGAAAGCTTTTGAATATACGCGGCAATTTGCGGATATGACTGTTTTGTAAGAGGGAGCAAGTGGAAACGCTGTTATAATGATGTGTATTTGTTAGTCAGTCACGCTAAGTAAGCGATCAAGAAGAGTCGCCGCTAGCAAGCGATCAGAGTTGGATGAACTGAAAGTAACCAAACGGTTGTTGCAGCTTAAGTTATGCTGCAATTAAAATTGTGAATTTATAACGAAAAATCAGTTGGTATTGTGGTAAGAGAATATAAGTGATATTTTCCTTATCAGTGAGAGGGAAAAGCTAAAACGAATTAAATTGTAAATGTTGTCAGGTTGGCATCAATAGAGATTGCGTAATAATTTACAATAGCGTTTTAAGTGCGTATTGAAAGTATTCCAAGTTGATGTTTTGAGAGCGAGTGATAAATGTACAAATAAGACAATCGACCCAGTTAATAGATCGATATATAAAGTATAATAACTAAAAAACATTGATAATTAAAGCATGGTCGTTTGTAGCTCGCTTGCAGCTTGTTGCGCACGCCGTTTATAATTAAAACTGAACAATTAAGTAAAAACTATAGTGTAAATATATCGAACAATTATTTACTAAAATCATTAACTGATGAAAGAAGATTAGAATAGTATTCATCCCCAACGAAGATAGTGAAAAGAACAAAGAGAGCAAGGCGCCAGCAGTCTATAACCGATGTGAGGCCTCTCCACCGGTCCAAGGAACGCAAACATTACGTCATCAGTTCGAACAAAGTGATAACAAGTAAGACCTTTTGATAGTATAAATAAACGAAAATTGGTGTTTTATTTATTTTTAAATTTATGTATTCAACATAAACAAAATGATCGGCTAACATGATTGCGTATTATATAACATTCTCCCCCATTTATTTTCGTACATAATCTTCTAAATAACTTGAAGTTCTTCTATTTCTTGTAGATCGTCTCACTTCATTCTTTGCGTATTGATGTGGACACAAATTTAAGAACAGCAAAGGCTATTAGGGAATATCTCACAAAGTATTTTTGATTTCGACCATTTTGAGATTTTTTCTCGACCACAAACATAGATACTAGTTGTTTATACAGTATCTAAATCTAAAAGAAGTTATGTTCTAATAACTTTATTATCATGAAAATACATATAAGATAATATCTAATAATGGTAAATACCTATGGGCATTCTTCACATTTATAGTCTTTGTTGCCGCAATGCTGTACGGTATGTTGAAAAGTGTGGTACATTTTTTATGGTACCAGTTAATACAGAAATCGCAGCCTATATTTTTTCTGTCGTCATCGTCTGTATCACTATGTAATCCTTGTTTACACTTTGCACAAGAGATATTTTCCTTATCAGTATCACTATCACTATCACTATCTTTCTTCTACTTTGTTTATTTTTCTTCCGTTTTGTTTTTCTTCGTATTTCTGTGATTTCTTTTCTTTTGTTTTTCTGAATCGCTTCTTGTTTTTGTTTCTCAATTCTAGCATCTTTTTTTCTAATCTGTTCAGCTGCTTTTTGGTTTTTCTTTTCATCTATTTTCTTGTAGTACTCTCTCCATTTTGGTGAAGATATTGCACTTGGGGCTTTCTCAACTTGTCGATTGTTATTGTTTTTACCTTTCTTAATTGGATCAGGATATGTTGTGATTTTCAAAAACTGTCACGAGCGATATTTCTTGTTTATCTGTCTCGGAAGATTCAGGATTCAGGTTTATCTCTATTTCTGGATTTCTGTTGATTTGGTTTGGAGTATCTTAATTTATCATTGTCTTTATCACTGCTCAAGTCAATTATATCAACACGTTGGAAATTTTCACATTTTGAAGTAACCGTATTTTCAAATGTCTCTTTAAGAAGTGTATCAGTGTTATATTCATTTTCGACAAAAATTGAAACATTGCAAGGTTGTTGTGAATCTTGGTTAACAATTGAATCTTCCATGTTCCTAGTATCATTGAGTACGATACCCGTAGTTATATCATCAATAAAAGATGATGTGAAAGTATTACTAAGAGAAACATCAGGAATAAAGTTTTTCAAACTTGAAGTATCATTTAGTAACGAAGGTGTATCACCTCTGTCGTTATCTATAACAGAATTTTTGTTCGCGTCAGTCACATCAATAATTATGTCTGCATTTTCTATCAGTTTCGCGTAGTCTACCTCTTCAGAAGAAGTTGGTTGTGCTAAGTTAAGTTCTTGCGAATCTCTGGATTTTCTGGATCTTCGCTTTATCGGACTTGTATGTTCCAGAAGCTTAATTTCATTTAAAATTACAGTTACGTTGATACCATAAGATGTTAGTTGAGGGCTTATCTTATTTTTTCTGCAGATCTAAAATCCTGCTGTATTAAACAATCTCCCGATTTTCTTTTTTGAGGCTTAGTTAACTTTTCAGTGGTATTTAATACACATTTCGTATAATCGACAAACTCCAGATTTAATGGAAATAATCCGCATTTTCTGAACCCGTTTTGTATATGACTTACCAATTCTGTTTTGTATAAAATTTCGTTAAAAAGAGAACAAAAACTTGTTTTAGTTACAGAACAATTAACATTTTCTGGTTTACATTGCCAGTCCCTGATCGTATTTTTCCAATTTTGTTTCAAAGGTTTAAATAAAGAAACATCTGCAGGTTGTAGTATGTGCGTGGCATTGGGTGGTAAGGCATACAAGATTACCTCATTCTCATCACACCACGTGCTCAGAGCTACAGTCATGTGAGACCTGTGGCCATCAACAAAGAGTAATATGGGTTTCTTTATATTTTGATCTAAAACCCATTGGTTGAAATCGTTGGCGACATACTCGAAAAATACATCAGATGTCATCCATCCCTTTTCAGATTTGCCTAGTATCCAATTATTTGGCATATTGTCTATGACAGATCGAGGTGGTCGAATGTATGGAAAAATTACTAGCGGAGGTGCTATTTGCCCGATGGCGTTGAAGACAATGAGCACCGTTATATTCTCCTTCTCGTTACCTAATTTAACACTGTACAAATTTTTAAATCCCTTTGGCCCTAAAACCTTTCCTGTCTTAGGACACAAGGAGAAACCGCTTTCGTCTCCGTTAAAAATCCGTTTTGGGTCGTTAAAAATGTCCGTTAGGTTATTTTCCCTCAAATAAACTTGTAAGTCTTCAAACCATTTTCTAATTACCTCTTTTGAAACTATAGCTCTGGCTTTATTGATACTTTCTGCCTCTCTCCTAGTTATATCCGGATTTCTTTTTAAAAAGCTTGAATACCAAGTTTGTCCCGGTTTTTTGCCTTTAAACAAATTCAGTCCAGAGTCTTTGTCAATGTTTGCCACGGTATTTAAAAGCATATCTTTTGTGATAGGAAAACCACATTTAGCTATATTAATCATTAATCACCCATTGTTTAATTTTATTTTCACCATCTATACCTAATAACGGCTGTGGTCCTGGGGGTCTCAAGTTTTCAGGTACCCTTCCAGAAAGTCTGTCAATTAATGTGGTTTTCGGGACTCCGAAGTTTCTACTAGCCTCTCTTATTTTCATTTTGTGTTCTCTTATTTGAAATAACGCCATTTTCAGGTTTTCTTCGCTATATTGATACATTTTCCGCTTTTTAGGTTTAGATTTGACCTTATTAATTTTGGATTTAGATATCGACGTGAATTGTACAAATTTGAAAGATAAAGACGTGGTGGTCGAGAAGTAAATTGCCGCATTTTAGTTTCTCGACCACTAAAAATTTTCAGTGAAAATGAAGGAAATGTATAAAATTTTATGGTCGCAAACTAAGTAGCACTGAGTTTCAATGTTTTTAGCAGAGATGCACTCAAACACAGACAATAAAACAGTAACATTAAAAGTTTATTTTAACAGGACGATAAAGATACATGCGGCAAGAACAACAACACTTTTACAACTAATAAAATATTTTTTACTGACGTTTATTATTTTTTAATAACAACTGCATTTTGTTTTTCTAAACTTATGAGATCAGACAAAATACAAATATTTCCATTACTCTCCCTTGATCCCAGAAGTGAAGAAAACTTAATTTTTAATTAATAAGTATATTCATACCTATGCCCTTTGTGCAAAACATATGCTTTTCTTTAGTTACAGCTTTAGTTAAAAAATCGGCAAGTTGAGTTTTAGTTGAAACATAGGATAACTGGATAGTTTTATCATTTACGAGTTCTCTAATATAATGAAATCTAATTTGGATATGCTTGCTTGCTTTATTTGTAATTGAATTACACGCTATGGCAATAGCACTCTGACTGTCACAAAACATATTTATCCCATTATTAGGTCAAATATTGTTTAACTGTTGACAATTTTTAGTTAGTTCATAAAGTAAATTGTATGTATATGTCTCTTTAGCCCTTGACTAATAGATACATATTCTGCTTCACTCGAACTAAGGGCCACTATCCTTTGTTTCTTACTTTCCCAAGCAATGGCCACTCCACTTAACATAAGAACAAATCCTGAATAGGACTTACGATCTGTGGGATCGTTACCCCAGTCAGCATCTACATAACAGTGTAGGCTGTCACAATTTTTATTTGAATATAATAACCCTAAGTTAATAGTCCCCTTAAGATATCTAAGAATTCTCTTAGCTGCCTGCCAGTGACTTTTGTCATGACAATGATTAAATTGGCTCAGATATGAGACTGCGTATGCAATATCTGGCCTGCAAATTATACTTAGATATGTTAAGCTTCCTATAAGCTCTTGATACAAAATAGAATTATCAAATGAGTTTGAATATTGAGGTTTTTGAAGTTTTAAACCAGTCTCAAGAGGCGTTGCTACAGAATTTGCATTTTTTAAATCAAATCTTTCTAACAAATTTACTATGTACTGACTATTACTTAATTTTAAAGCACCTTCATCACGACTTATAGACATACCAAGAATATGTGTGGCCTGTCCTAAATCCTTAATAGTAAAATTATTGTTTAATATATCTATTAGTTTATTACATCCATTCTTATTATTATAAAAAACAAAAAAATCGTCAACATACAGAGCCACAATAATTACATTTTTATCATCAATTTTATAAAATATGCAGGGCTCATGTTCGCTTTGTTTAAAATTTTGGGCAGTTATAACATTTTAGTTTCTTGATACCAAGTACGTGATGATTGCTTTAAACCATAAATAGATTTGATTAATTTACAAACTTTATTTTCTTGTCCAACTTGGACAAAACCTTCCGGTTGTTCCATATAAATGGTTTCATCTAAAATAGCGTGTAAAATGCATTCTCCACATCTAAGTGGTCTATGTTTAGGTTAAATTTTACTCTAGGGCAAACAACAATCGTAAGGAGCTATACCTAATTACAGGCGAATAAGTCTCATTATAATCTAACCCAGCCTTTTGGCTGCAGCCATTAGCTATCATTCGACTTTTATACCTTATTATCTTATTATTAGAATCACGTTTTATTTTAAAAACCCATTTGCATTTAATAACATTATGATTTGTGGGCCTGTCTACGAGGACCCAAGTTTTGTTCTTAATCAAAGAATCATACTCTAATTTCATTGCTGAGTGCCAATTTTTACACTCGGAAGAAGCCATTGCATCTTTAAAAGTAGAAGGTTCTTCTGTACAAAAAAATGACACAAAATCAGGAAATTTAGTGGGCTTACGTGTTCTTTTGGGGTAGCGTGTTTCACCGGGCTCTCGCTCAGGGTTGTCTTCTTCATGTTCTTCACTTGAAGATTCGGAGCTTTCTGAATCTGCAGTCTGGTCTTGACTCGAGGATGATTGTTCACCCTCAGTAGAGTTTTCAGTATTTTCCAATTCATTTTGTTGCAAAACTGGAAGAAACACGACATCTGAAGAATCATGTTTAGGATTGGAATTCACTAGATCTATGACAGAAGAGATTTGCAACATCTCTTGCTCCAAAAAAATTACACTGCAAGCTGTTACAACATTATGAGTTACGGGGTCAAAAAGTCTATAGGCTTTAGAATGCTCATATCCTACAAAGATGTATTTTTTGCTTTTAGGATCTAACTTTTTACGTTTCTCTGTGGGAATGTGAGCATAGGCAGTACAGCCAAATACTCTCAGGTATGATAGATCAACCTTCTCCCTAGTCCATAATTCTTCAGGAGTTTTTCCTGGAATTTTTTTAGAAGGCGATCTATTAATTAAATATACCGCAGTATTGGCGGCTTCTGCCCACATACGCTGGTTGCAATTGGCATCTTGAAGCATTGTACGCATCTTCTCCAAAATCGTGCGATTATACCTCTCAGAAACAGAATTATTTTCAGGATTATATGGAACTGTTAGCTGATGCTTTATTCCACTATTTTTCAAAATATCGGAAAAAGTTTTATTGCAATACTCAGAACCGTTATCTGTTCTCAGTGCCTTTATTTTGCGTTCGCACTGATTTTCGACCATTAATTTAAATTCTAAGAAAACGTGCGAAACTTCGTCTTTGGTTTTCAAAAAATATGCAAAAACTTTTCTTGAATGGTCGTCAATGAGAGTAAAGATATACCTTGCACCGCCCCATGAGTTGATTTGGAATGGGCCCATAAGGTCTGAGTGCAATAGATCCAGAAGGTTTGCAGCTAACTTTCTATTAGTTGGAGGAAATGATTTTCTGCATTGTTTTCCAAGAATGCAAGATTTGCATTTTCTTGGCTGCTTCTGAGAAACAAATTGAACCCCTGTAGCAAGACCATTTTTAAGTATGTCCATGCTGAAGTGATTCAAGTGTCCTAATCTTCTATGCCACAAATCAGCGGTTTGAGTATTGTGCGCTAGATGGGCAACTTCAGGTCTAGAATCCAAAACAAAGACCCGTCCTATATTAGTACCCGTTGCTATAATCTCTCCCTCAACATGAATATGTTGCTGATTGACTATACGACATCCTGATTGGTCAAAAACTACACTTAATTGTTTGTCAACAATAGCTCCGACAGAAAGTAAATTTGTGGAGAGGTCCTCTACATACATAACATCAGTAATAGTTACCTCCTCACTGTCGCTGTATGTTAGTTTGACAGTCACATCACCAGTGCCATTACATTTCAATTTATCGTTATTGGCGGTATAAATAGTTTGACCTTTATTTGCATCAGTAAGATTTATTAGGATGTCCTTGTTATTAGACATATGATTACTGCAGCCACTGTCTATGTACCATAAGCCAGGATCAGAATTAGTTCCATTCAAAGAGGCTAATACCAGCGAGGCCTTCTTATTAGTATTACTAGTCTAAAAATTGGATGGTTTTTGCGTAGGCTTACCTTGGACATTTTTTGAATCCTTGCCTTTTAAAGCAAGTTTTTTGCACTCTGACTTCCAGTGAGTATTTTTCTTACAGTAATTGCACCAAGGCTTCTTTGTTCCTGCGAATAGTGCAGTATTTTGAGTCTTCACATTTACATATTTATCATCTTGTAATAATTTTTGTTATGAGATCACTTGTAATGGTTTGAGATGAATTTTCGAGGGCCATTACCATTGGATCATATTCTTGGGTAAGACCAGAAAGCATTATTACTGCTAAAAATTCATCATCCAACTGCTTGTTCATAGCTGTGAGCTGCTGTGTCAGACTTAAGCACTCGTTTACATAGTCCTCCATTGACTTATAATCTAAAAGTCTAATTGTACACAGTCGTCGTAATATTTTTAGGCGACTGTATAGACTGATCCTCATAAGCCTTCTCAAGTGCTTTCCAAGCATCTTTCGCATTTTACACGAAATTACTATGGGAAATACGCACCTGTCAACACAAATTTATTTTAGCTAAAGCTTTTTCATCTTGCCTGCTTCGTTGTCCTTCGTTTGAAGTGTCTGAGTCTGGATGTCCGTGTATAGCGAACCATAACCCATCTAAAGTTAAAATGTTCTTAATTTGGAACTTCCAGTCTTGGTAATTTTCTTTTCCCTTTAATTTTAGTGTTGGTAAAAGATTTGTGGAATTTGAATCACTCATTTTTAAGCAAGTGAAAAAAATTGAATCACAAACACTTTAAATTAAATTCTGGGCCCATAACCTTTTAGCAGAGATGCACTCAAACACAGACAATAAAACAGTAACATTAAAAGTTTATTTTAACAGAACGATAAAGATACATGCGGCAAGAACAACAACACTTTTACAACTAATAAAATATTTTTTACTGACGTTTATTATTTTTTAATAACAACTGCATTTTGTTTTTCTAAACTTATGGGATCAGACAAAATACAAATATTTCCATTAAATGTGTGCTTACAAAATGCGTATGACAAAATGCATTTAAAAAAGCAGTGTATTGCACTGATATTCCCCCCCTCTAACTTAACACTAATATTGTTAATTTGGGTTAAATTTATATTATTTTAATTAATTATATTTAAAATTTAATATTATTAATTTATTATTATAGTTAAAAAAATTATATAACCCAGTAGAACAATGAGACTCATCTAACAGGGGATAGGGATCAAAATTTAGAAGGAACTCTACCTTTAATATTGTAAAATAAATGATCATGAATTTAATTTATTATTATTTGATTGAATATAATAATCATAGTAAATATGATTAAAATTACATTGAGTTAATGTCCTATTTATTTTTATAACATCTGAATTGATCAAATAAATTGAATTATAATTTTTAATTCGCATAGATATCTGCGTTATACCCTGTACATAACAAAATTCGTTTAAAATATACGTGAGCATGCGCTGTGAAACCGCAACCATATGCTGTGACCATACAGTAAAGTGAACTTCGACATACAAGCAAGTATAACCACGTTTGAATAATAAAAAAAAAACACAATTAATATAAACCATTTAAATTATTAGAACAAATAACATTCCCTTTGGACATGTACCTATACCTGTTGTTGCACATATGGTTATTACAAAGGATAGAAAATATAAACATACCAATAAAGTATCAATGTCAACAAAGCACTCACATAAAATGTCCTCCCTTCGTGGGTTACTGCTGCTGAAGATGATTGAAGACACCAGCTCCTGCGAACTGCAATTCTGCTTCTCGAACATCCAGAGTTTTCTTTTAAATACTCAGCTTAATCACTTAGGTAGGTTTCACTAATAATATTAAGTATTCACGAATCTTTATTTTAGGCTCATCACTTCTTTATTAATTAAATTCAAAATAAATTTTGAAAGGCATGGAACGTTGATGGTTGTTGTAAATTAAACACACTGTTGATACACAAAGTGTATAATGATAATAAAACTTGAAGACAACACAATTAAATATGCACATCAACATAAACAATATAAATTTAATATGAACAAAGTCGAACTGCGGAAATAATTTTATAACGTAACGAAAACTTCCGATTTGTGGTTGGAAAAGGTAAACTAACCTTAATTTAAATTATTTCACGAACAAAAAACTATCACTTGTTTCGTGACCACTTCCGATACTAAATCGCACTTTGTTATTTACCCGAAGTGACATTAATTTGTTTTTAACAATTATTTTCAAAAAAATTTCACAACAGCTTACTCTGGCAAGTTGTTGCAAAAGATGAAAATCAAGAGAGTTTGTGAAGCTAAACCACTTGTATTTATATAATTCTACATGACAACCAAATCTTCGAATGTTTTCACTAGTTACGACAAATACTTGCTGAATTCTTATTGGCTTAAATTACGATAATTCTTTAAAGCCCTATAACTTTCGCCCCGTTCAACATTTCTCAAATTTAAAAGCATTTCCATAATCTCCATAATTTTATCTTTAATTTGAAACTAAACATGATGTAAATCTTACACCTAACAACTATGTTAATTTTTACCCTTATTTATAGACTTTACACTAATTCTAGGAATTTTACAGGCCTGGAAATTACCTCTACATGAATAGGGGATGCTACTACACCCAAATATACATCTTAAACATGCCTACGGCCAATTTGAAAGGAAAATTACTTAAATTCTACCCAAACCCTTACAAACTAAAATTAACAAAAATGGACATAAATACAAGGAATTATAACATGAAATTGAGGCTACCTTACTATTTTTACCTCTATTAATTTATTTTCTATAAATTGTCTCAGTTTAAAATACTTTTTACAAAAATGTATGTGCGAGGGTATAACATAACCTCATTTTGTCTTTATAATTTTAATGTAAAATTTCACACTTTTAAACACAATAATGGTTAATGTAAGTGTTTAAATTTAATGTTCAAGTCACAAATTAATTTATATGCTCACTTTCGTAGGTAAATAAGTTCTCCTACGACTAGTGTTGGAATGTTGTCACACACTAGTTTAAGGTCATAAACTGTTGATTAAACACAATAATCCCAGAACTGCTGCATGATTCATGTTTTATAGTCACTCACTAATGTGCTTGTTCTGTTTTTTCATAAGTTTTGCACTAATATTTGATTAACGCACAAATACGAATGTTTTCACAAATCTTGGCTGCGTACAAGTGAATTGCGACATTGATACCAGCCTAAATCTAGTTTTAACATTATTTTTGTCAACCACAACCTGTATTACATGTCGTTAGGGAATATTGTTTAATATAAACTTACAAAACTAAATGAAAACTTGAATTAACTCATAAACGATAACAAACATCCCCTATACTTCTGTTCTGTGTTGTCGATTACTTAAACTAACATTATTAAAAATTATATTAAGAAATATTGAAATTTTACAAACTCAATGTTTATTAATCATTTTATTCTAGAATTATTAACTGAAATGTACCATTTTGTACAAACTAAAGTAAAACTTCTCTATGCAAATTTCATAGCTACATGCACGTAATTAGATTCATCTCAGTATATACAATAATCTTAAACAAAATACTTGTTTAAAACATTAAATAACGTATATTTTTATTATTGAGTTCCCGACCAACAAATATTTCACAAAAATAATAAATATCAATACATTTTTTGCACGTAATATTAATTTTTAATCATTACTTTACAAAAACCAACCATACACATTACTGTACAAACAATAAATCTTATTTTACTTACTATTTCCGTTTCCTAAACACACAAGCGTTTTTAAAAAATGGAGCACATGTATATACACACACACTAGATGGTCGACCATTAAATATTTTTTTTAATAATTCTAAGTATGACCACTGAGAAAGTGACAACTATATTGCGGTCGAAAACTAACCTAAGGTGAATTATATTTATGCCGACCAGAAATAGATCAGGATTCTCTTATTAGTTGTGGTTAAACAGTAAAATGGTCGAGAATTAATTATGGTCGGCGAACCGGCTAAGTGACCCTAGTGCATTCTAATTTTAAAATATTGATGACCTACAGCTTTCACCAGATAATTAACATGGTTATCCAATGGTGCCTGATCAAAAATGTGACTATTAAGTGATTCAAATATTTTCCTATTCAAAAATGATTTGGACAATTCATATAGGAGTTTCTGGAGAGTAACAGAACTCTTGCAATTTTTTGAAAATACAGTTTTTTTATTATGATTTCGGTTCTAGAACGAACTTCGAGCACATCTTCAGATGGATAACTTAGGCCACTTTGTATCTTCACTAAATAACGTGTTAATACATGGTTTACATAAAATTTGTTCAGAGACTTGTAGAGCAACATTTCCTGCAATATATGTTATAATATAATTTGAAGCTTCTATTAAACCGTAAGGTGAAGTAAAATAATTGTGGTCAAATCTGTATACTTCAGACTGTCATCAGATGGATTCGATTGTGATGAATTATTACCTACATCATCATTTATCACCCTAAATTTTGAAGTAGTCATGATGTGTTCTGTAGGAAGGACATTATTTAAAATGGCTAAATCTTCTAATGGTATAGTTTCCAGTAAATCCGGGTTTTAGCTGCACATGTACCAGCAATTTTTTAAAAGCCGATTTAAACTGTTTTGCTGAAGGGTTGTTGTTATATCCGCCTCGAGCTCGTGTTGATCCAAAAAACAACTCAATGTGATCTTGAGATATTTTATACAGCGGTAAATATTGTAATGGAGTATCTTCACTTAGTACCAGTTTTGCAATCATACTCCTAAGACTATTTATATACCCTAAACCCCAAGAAACCTGTTGCTCTAGGGGAGTTTAAAATTGATATTGCATCAACATTTCTACTGGTTTTAAGTGATAGAATGTATTCATCGGTCTCATTTAGAAAAATCTCAAATAATTGGTAGTTATTTTGTAAAATTGGTTTCTTGTAACCATGTAGTAAATTTCTAGAATTCAGAACATCAAACAGTTTATCAAAAACCCGAAAGAAGCGAATAGTTGCACCTACATCAGCAAACTCAGGAACTCAAGGTGTCTTATACACCTGTCGTAAAAATAAATTGGCATTAGCTCCCCCATCTATGAAAGTATTTCCAGGTTATCATCTGTCACCAATCGTTGCTGCCTAAGATCCTTAATTATATTATTGAGGGAAGCAATTTTCTTACTTTGTCTTGACATTTTTTTTCGCATACTATCGATTTTCTTCTTCCTTGAATAGCTTACATGATGTATTTTATCGATTATACTAAGAAGCTTTTTCTTTTGTGGTGTGGTATCAATAGCATCAGAAATATTTACACTTTTGCTGTCGATGGTAATATGTTTCCTGTTGTCATCATGTATAGAAGTGGATTGGCTTGGATTCCAAGAACGAGTATTAAAATCAGCGTGGACGATCAAGGGTACATCGTTATTTGAAGATACACGACGAATTTTTGGCACCTAAAACGTTTCAATATAAACTGATTTCTAAATGTAACTTCAAAGTAAAAACTTACTGTTTCATTACTGATTTCAGTATAATTATTATCAGGACTGAGGGTGAGGGCTGGACGAACAACATTGGAAATGGTTTCCATTCTTGGCGTTATTGTAGATAACTAAAAGGTATCTAGTAAATACTTGAGTTTCCTTCCACAACTAGGTCTGACCAAACCTTTTTGAATTTGAATTAATTTTTATATAGAAATATTTAATTAGCACTTATAAAATTCTATGAATTCCTTGATCAAGATATATTCTACAATCTATACTTTTTCTGTACGAAAAAAAATTAAAAAAACTTACTGGTTTATTAAGCATTACGGCACAATAATTATGATCATCGTGAGCTGACGGTTTCATGGGAGTAGAAAATATCTGAAAGATTTTACATGTAAAATTTACCAACATCAAAATTACTCTAGGTACGTAGTTAGTAATCATTCTACTTACTGGTTCTACATAAAGTGTGGGTATAGCGTTAGGTCGTAATCTAACACGGCACTGTGATGTACGATCTATATCCTCTTCTTTAAAATGTCTAATGCATAATACACTACGATTTGTCATTTGGTTTGGTCGATTCACAAATTCTATCCAAAGCTTCAAACGGACGGAATCATTATGGGGAAATCTACAATAAATTAAAATTAATAAAGTAACGGTGATATATGAAAACAAAGTGTTTTTTAAAACATGGCGTACGGCCCTGTAACATCCTACATAACCTATGATTTTAGCGAAATTGATAAGAACTCACCTATGAAACGTTATACCCGTTGTATTTTTCTTGTCCACTTTATTATTGCTAGGGCAACTACGCAGAGCACAACAAGCCATCACTATAATTTATAAAATTTAAATAATGTCACTTATACACTTTACAAAACACAAACGACGTAAATCAGCTAAAAATATGGCCGACCCTTGGACGCTTTTCGAGATCGCATGTCGTCTCCCCTACCTTCCTTCCACATTGAGTGGCTGCAGTCAGTTTACTTTTCGAATTTTTATTTTTCATGCATACCTTAGCAAAATGCCCAATTTTTTTACAATATACGCAAGTTCGTTCTCGTGCTGGACATTCTGTTCGTGAATGTTTGTTACTTCCACAAAAATAACAGCGTTGAAATTTCACAGCAGCTACAGTGTTTGTCATATTTTGTTCTTCGCAATTCTCATGTTTTTTGTCCGAATTTATTGCATTTATTGTAGTATTTTTGAAGTAATATTCAGAGTGCTTCTGTGCTTCTTCCAAAAACCGTGATTGGTTAATAGCTTCACCCAAAGTTAAAGTTTTTTTTTCCAGTAATCTTTGTCGAATTTCACTTTGCAATAATCCGTTTAGGAATGCGTCTCGTATACAATCATTTCTGTTTTCTTCTGCAGTTGCCGTTTTAAAATTACAATCCTTAGTTAAAATTTTCAGAACCTGTACATATTGATCAATTACTCTCTATATTTTGTTGTTTTCTTGTAGCCAATTGATGTCTTGCAAATACTTCGTTCGTCGGTTTTTTATACAAATTTTCAAGTATTCTGACAGCTTGCTCATAACTGTCAGATTCACACATATTCATAATTCGAATGTGATACAAAATTAGTTAAAATTCTTAGTTTATCAGCATCTTCCAGTTTTTCCTTAGTTTCAGTAATATCCAAAAAAAATTTGAATGTTTTGAACCGACGTTGCTGTATTTTGTTCCGTTTCAAGCTTTTAGGACAATTCGCCACCCACAATTCGCCCCTGGATAATTGGCCCCCCACAATTCGCCCCCGGACAATTCGCCCCCGGACAAATCGCCCCTGAGGACAATTCGCCCTCGTACTGTATAAAGAGAAAAATGTAAACCACAAAAATAATATTTATTTATTATGAAAATGTAAAAAAAATTTAAAAACTACTTAATTAAACATTTAAAAGGCAAGATTATGCGCGATTCCTCACAAAAATCCAAGGAATCCCTGTTTTGGTAATCTAAAACTACGCGTCTTAAGCGTTCAGCCACAGCAGCATAAGTTTTAAGTTGCCTGGGTGCAGGTGCTCCGGCTCTAAATTGGTTTAATTGGTAATTGTGTAACACGTGTAAAACGTGTAACACGTGTAAAACGTGTAACACGTGTAAAACGTGTACCACGTGTAAAACATACCACGTGTACCACGTGTAACACGTGTAAAACGTGTACCACGTGTAAAACATGTACCACGTGTGACACGTGAAAAACGTGTAACACGTGTAAAACGTGTACCACGTGTAAAACGTGTACCACGTGTAACACTTCTTTTACAATTTTAAATGCGGGGGCGAATTGTGCGGGGGCGAATTGTGCGGGGGCGAATTGTGCGGAGCGAATTGTCCAGGGGCGAATTGTGAGGTGCGAATTGTCCGAAACCCCCGTTTCAAATCTGTCGGGCTTCAAAAATTTTTCCATTTCTTTTAAATTAGCTTGTGAATTAAACTGTAATAAGAATAACCCTTTCAGAACTATAGGCTTTAATTCGCAAAACTCATTACAGAATTTTCAAAAGAACAAATGTCAATAAATGTAAACAGTATTCAACATAAACAAAATGATCAGCTATTTTTTTTTTAGGTTAGAATGCTCATGCTTTTGGTTAGTATGCTTATATTTTATGCTTATATGCTTATTCGTAGACTCTTCAGCCCAGGTCATTCCATTATTGTTGGTGTTGCGATTTTTTTGTAATTGTGTGGTTTACAATCATGAGTTTATTATTTTTGGTGTGTTAAAAAAAAGAAAGATAATTTGTTGAGGGTTTATTATTGGTGTAAAAAAAAAGGTTAAAGGTCTGATTTATTACTGTTGTGAATATTTAGGTTTAGGTGTGCATGTGGTTGAGTGTGGTGAGGGGTGTAGACGATTCGTTAGCCGGTGTCCTTGCGTGGTCGTTAACCAGTTGACGGTGGGATGCGGAGTGCGTAAGGAATGTTATCGAGGGTCTCTTCTATCTCCTCTGAGATGTCGTCTAATAATTGGGTTAAGATCGCGGGGGGGGGTGGGGGTGTTTAAATTTAAGTTTGGGTTTTTTGCGTGGGAATTTGGGAGGTTTGTAGGTGTAGGAAGTTGTGATAATTTCTTTGGTAGGGATGGTATCGCCGAAAATCCTTTTGTGTGTAAAGTTTTTCTGAAGTGTTTGGATTTCTGGTGGATAGGTTTGGGAATTTGTCTTTTCGACGTAATTAGAGTGGCGGAAAAGGATTGCTTGAGTTTTGGAGGGGTTAACGGAGAGTCTCCACCGGTTGGCCCAGTTGGAAAAGTTCCGAAGGGTTTTGGATATGCGGTTGGAGGCCGTTTCGCTGTTCCGATTAACCGACCAGAAGGCGGTGTCATCTGCAAACTGCGCAACGACTACTCCGGGTTGGGTAACTTGAGGGATATCTGAAGCAAATATGGTGTAAAGGATGGGGGCTAAAGCAGAACCTTGCGGAAAGCCTGCAGTGGGTTGGAAAGGGTCTGAGAGGTTTTTCCCTACTTTCACCCTGACCGATCGATTGGTTAGGTACGAAAGCAGGAGTTTGGAGAAGGGGTCGAGAATGTTAAGGTTTCGGATATTTTGTAGGAGACCGGCGTGCCAGACCCTGTCGAATGCTTACTTAATATCCAAGAACACAGCCAGATTGCATTGCTTATGGTTGAATGCTCTGGTGGTCTCGGTAAGCAGCTTCAACAAGGGATCGTGACACGTCCGGTTTGGGTGGAAGCCGAATTGGCTGTTGGGAAGGAGGTCGTTATACTCTAGGTGTTCCCTGAGCCGCCTGGCTAGAATTTGCTCGAAGCGTTTTCCGAGGCAACTCAGGAGAAATATGGGTCTGTAGGAATTAGGTGAGGTTAGGTCTGCGTGAGGTTTTGGTATCATGACGGTGGAGGCCGATTTCCAATCCGTCGGGAAGTAAGAGAGGGTTAGGCAATTATTGTATATGTTTGAGAGTAGTTAAGAAAATAGGCATTGACCTGGTCGGGCGTAATTGGGGAATAGAAGGGATTCTCGTTGTCGAGAGGGAGTTCGGGAAGGTTAAGGTTTCGGAATTCCTCGAGGCGGTTCACGAGGAATTCCTTGAATACGGGATCGAATTGGGGATCGTTGGGGGATTGGGATATGGATTGGAGGTGGTGACCAAAGAAATCGACCTTTCCTTGGTCGGAGGAGATTAGGTTGCCCTGAAGGTCGGTTAGATGGGATTTGGGGTTAACTTTTCTTCTGGTCAGTCTGTCAAACTGTTGCCAGAAGCGTTTACCGTCTCGATAATCTAACTGGGAAGTGGCTTTAGCCCAGGTGTCTTCTGCGTGTTTATTGGCTTCTCGCCTGATTAAGGCGTTAAGGCGATTGTATTCCGTCTTGAGAGCCGGATCCTTGGATCTCAAGAATTGACGATAGATTCGTCTCTTCTCTTTGATCCAGTTCACTATGTGTCGTGGGAGCGGTTTTTTGGAAATGTCGATGTTTTTAAGCGGGACTGAGGTGTCGACTGCTTTCGTAATTACGGAAGTTAGGTCGCTAATGGCTCTTTCGAGATCTTGGGTGGTTTGAAAATCGGGTGTAGGAAGGTTGTTGGAGATGTGTTCGGCGAACACATTCCAGTCTGCATTCGAGAAATCTTTAATGATTGTATTTTGAGGGGGTGTTGGGGGAGCTGGACAGAATGAAGTTTTGACCAGCAGTGGAATATGATCTGAAGTGATCGTGGTACCTAGAAAGCACTCACGAGCGAAATAGTGTGCTATTGATTCGGGTACTATTATGTGATCTATTATTGAGGCTCCTAAGTGGTCAAAATAAGTAGGTTGTGTATTGGCGATCCTCAACATAGGCAACTGCAACAGAGCAGATGATAGTCTGTTGCCGTTTCCATCTGTTGTGGTGTCACCGAATTAAATATGGCGGGCATTTAAGTCTCCTAGGATGACTGCATTTGGGAGGCTGGAGGCATAAACTAACAGGTCATCGGAAAGTGTATTGTGCCCGGATGGATTGTAGTAAGAGATGAATACTATGAGAGTGGGGAAGTACACCGTTGCAGCAACGCAATGCATTTTTGTGAGAGTTTGGTTTCTGTAATTGAAAGAACGTGTACATTGTATTGGTGTAGGAAGTGTTTAATTAGGGGGCGTTTCCGACGAACGCCCCTAGCATTAATGGTCCCTGTTATGATGTCCATTGGGAACAAAGGCGTTTAAGGATGGTGTTGGCGGACTACGGCGACCTTCCTCCGCGTACCGGCTACGCAGACGTTGATACGCCGTTGGAAAAAGTTGAGGGATAGGGATTCTATGGTTCGGTTAACACGGCGTTGGTCTAGGAGAGAGTGGGTAAGGACTTGTATGAAGGATTTGATTGTGTCGGGATCTGTGTCTGGAATAGGTTTTAGGTGAACGGTGTCTTCAGAGTCAGACTCGTCAGACATAATGGGATCAAGGATTGCCATCTGTGACGGGGAACTGGGAGGTTCCCGCCGCATCCGGCACTTAAAGGAGTAGGTGGGGTGGGCATACTCGCAGTTGCTACACTTTGGGTTTGCCGTGGACTTACAGGTTGTGGATCTGTGGCTTCCGCCACAGTTGGGACATTTGATGGATCGGGTAGGGCACTTTTCAGAGGTATGTCCCACCTGCGTGCAGGTGACACAATATATGGGGAGAGGTGTAGGGATGAGGGAAGGTTCGCAACGAAAATGTCTCCCGAAGATGGAGACACCGGTTGCTAGAAGGAACTCTAGGGTGGTTTGGGAATTTGTGATTACGCGACTAGGGATGTGGGTTTATTGGTGGCCTTAGAGGTGATGCGCACGGACTTTCTCACGTGAGGCAGGTCGATTGCGTAGAGGATCTCGTTGGGAAGGATGTCCTTCTCCACGTGACGAATCACGCAGGAAAAGGAAGGAGGTTTAGGAACGGAGTTTGATTGACGGGGGCCGGATAACTGGGTTAAGGTAAGGGAAGGTTTACCGAAGTGGTGTCGCAGGCTAATCTGCGTTCCATCCGGTAAGGGAGACGAGATTTCGAAAAGGCAGGTGTGATTGTGGTTGAACGTTAAGTTCAACCACGGAAGGTTAATGGGTTTTAGGGTATTGAACAGGGATTTCTGTGAAGTGATGGGATATTGAGGACGCAATATCCCGAGGATTGTGAGCGGGTGGGTAAAGGATTAGGGTTAACAGGTGTAGGACTCATGGTGGGTACAGGTGATTGAGCAGGTGTTGGTAAGAGAGCGGGTGTAGGTAGGAGAGCGGGTTTATGTGTGTGTGTGTGGGAGTGCGTGTGTGTGCGGGTTTGAGTGGTTTTGTGGAGGCAGTAGAGCGTGTGGAAGTGTAGGAGTGAGAGGATATAGTAGAAATGGATGATGCATTTGAGTGGGAGCGTGAGGAAGGTGGAGGTGAAACGAGTGTGTGCGTAGGATTGTGTGGTAAGTGGTGTGTGGGTGGACGGACGGCGTCGGGGTAGGGGACACAACTTTGACAGTAGCTCGGTGGCGACCTTGCTTGACCATCTCGGTGGCGCTGTTAGTATTAGGTTTGTGAATAGAGGATAAAAAAAATTAAAATCTGTTTTATCGAAAGGCCGGGTCTCTGCCGAGGTGCAGCCTCACACCCCGAGGAAAAAAGGCTTGGAAATCAGAGACCCAATTCGAAACGGAGGAAATACACAGTTAAATTAAAATAGCAAAGTAATTAAATTAAAATTCTTTATTAATGATACCTATTACCGTTGACCTTGACCTGACGACGATCCTGCTGTTGGCGGTGTCTTGGATACTTCTGGAATTTTCCGATGCTGCTGATATATTCCGGCGGTTCCGGCTTGCGGCTAGGGTGTGGCTCCTCTACTGATGACCGCTTCTTCGTGTTATCTGTATGCAAGCAGTGACAGATCTACCTCCGAAGCGGCGAAGATCACGATGCCGCAACGATGAGCGAAAACGCTAGGTTCTTTTTTGTGAAGTTAAGCGATTGTAATAAAAGTCACAAAACGCTTAAGATGGGTAGAGGCTTACGTTAGAAGGTTCAAACTGCTCTGTACAGCTAACATGATTGCGTATTATATAACATTAGTAGAAGTCGGCACCATCCCCTCCACTTTTTTTACGTCACAAGCCCCGCCCACTTTCACTTTTTTTATATGCCCACGTGAGGGACGCGTTTTTCCACCCCTATGGTTTCTTTTCGGAGGTCTTTTTCGACCCATAATTTTTTATATGCCCACGTGTGAGACCGTATTTTCCACCCCTATGGTTTCAACCCTATTCATCCCTAATTATTTTGTTTTACTCGCTCACGTGTAGGACGTGTCTTTTCACTCCTATTTTATGACAACTCACGTATAGGACGCGTATTTTCTACCCTATGGTTTCTTTTCGAGGGTCAACCCTAATTAGAGCCTTTTTGACAGTAATTTGTACTTGCTCACGTGAGAGGTTGGGGTTGGCCTTGGTGCTGGGGGCTGGACGCGGAGCTGGTCTTGGGGGTTTGATCTCGGGGCTGGAGCTGGTCTTGGACTTGGGCTAGGTCTTGGACCTGAAGTTGGTCTTGGACTTGGTCTTGGACTTGGAGTTGGTCTTAGGGTTATTTTTGATGGCCATCTTCAACTCTAATTAAAGTCCTTTTGGTTGTATTAAGAACAGTATCCCTGGAGGTTAGGCAATTGCACGTGTTCTGATTGAAAACAGATTTTTATTTAGTCTATTTAAACGAAGTTGCTGGTAGAGTATCTGTTAGTATCGTTTAGCAATTCAAGATGGAAGGTCAGTTTAAGCACCCCTTTTCGGCGATAGTTGCGGGTTCGTCGGGTTGTGGGAAATCGTATTTCATCGTGGATTTTCTAAAAAATATCGAAACAGCCTGCGACACAGCTTTTGAAAAAATTATCTGGTTTTACAGTGAGTGGCAGCCTTTATTCAAAAATCTCCCTGTGGAATTTTAAAAGGGTTTACCAGATATGGAACAGTTTGACGGGGAAAAGCCTGCCTTAATAATAATTGACGATCTAATGCGCGAAACTAACGGCTCTGTGGTTGATATTTTTACAAAGGGTTGTCATCATCGAAATCTAAGTGTGTTTTTCTTAACGCAGAACATATTTCATCAAGGACGTGAACAGCGGGATATTTCTCTCAACGCACATTACAGCATTTAGCAAGACAGATTTCGCCGGACAACCCAAAATTTTTAGAAGCCGCGTACCAAGATACTACTTCAAGTCCGCACGGATATTTATTGTTCGATTTAAAACAGAATACACCGGATGTGCTATGTCAAAGTATCTGCCAAGTATATATAGCGAAAAAAGGGTTTACGCCTCACAGTCATAAAGATTACATCATATACGATGGCTGACGTTTTAAGCGAGAACACTGATATCCTGCATGCATTAGCCAGATTAAGTAAAAGTCAATGTGACGCTTTATTGAAATGTTTGGATGGTAAGCAGGTAGAGTGTATTTGCGAGTGTGCACATAACATTTTAAAAGGTCATGCACCTCTGTCAGCTGATCAGAAACAGCGAATCTCTCAACATAAGCACACTTTAAGACGCTTGGCACAGAGAGGCGAATCTATAAAATAGAAGAAACAGTTTCTTGTACAGAAAGATGATGCATTTCTACCACTCCTGTTAGGACCATTACTCGGGGGAATTCTGGGTAATCTGTTTCAATAGCCATGGACCACAATCGGAAGAAGATGATTATTCTACCGATGGACTTTATACAGCGCTTACAGGCACCAGATGTTAAACAAAACAACATTTTAACGCAGCTGGGTAACGATATGAATAAAGTTTTAAAAACTAAAATGACCGACCATGACAAATGGCAGCAGTACAACCAAGTTCTTCTTTTCCAATCAGTTACGTTAGCCCACCAGTATAACAATCAGCAGTGACGCTGTCGCTGATGATATTAGAGATTTACCGCAACGCAGAGGTCTGGCAGACGACGAAATAGCATCAACGCCTCCGCCTTCATATAAAAGAAAAGGCGCTTCTTTGTTACGTATACTGAATACGAGCAGCGATGTTTTTTGGGATAAAAGGGGTACTGTCACAATAAAAGGCGAGATCATACAACATTCCAACATTATCGATCTGGTTCACGAGACGTTAAGAAAACGAAAAACTACAAACCCGCGCGGTTGGCGTCAGTTTTCGACGTACATTATATATATATATATATATATATATATATATATACCACGATAGTTTATCGGAAATACGCAAAGGCGTGATGTTTCTGTATCACCCAGCGTTGAACGGACCCTCACAACAGCTATAGGTGAGAATTACTATGCTGATAGTGAAACGCGGAAAACACCGAGAAGAATCTCTCAAAGAAGAAGAAGAGGACTTTCACAAGATTGGGATTCGTGGCGGCCATAACATGGATGCTGTATACTATGATCCCTCTCACCCAGCAGGGTTCGCTGGTATAACACCTTTAACTAATGCTGTAAAGGGTAGATATGGTGAAGTGAAAACTGGCTACAGACACAGGAAGCTTATATGGTACATAAACCAGTCAGAAAAAAGTTTCCACGAAATAAATATATTGTGAGTAACCTTTACGAGTTGTGGCAAGCGGATCTTTGTGATATGCGAACTTTAAGTAAACACAACGAAAGTAAACGAAGACAGCCTCATTTGTAATTGAAGCATTCGCGGATATTTTTAAGGATTGCGACAATATTCCGGCAAATCTTCAGACGGATACAGGCAAAGAGTTTGTGGCGAGCAGTTACAAAACTTTTTCAAGAAACAAAATATCAATTTCTATGTAACAAATAACCCTGATGTAAAAGCATCTGTAGTTGAAAGATTTAATAAAACATTGAAAACAAAGATGTGGCGTTATTTTACTTACAAAAATTCCTACAGGTATATTGTACTCGAAAGACTTGTGACTGCTTACGACAAGTATAAAGATGGCCCCCGCGGCTGTAAACGATAAAAACATTTTGGAAGTGTGGAATAATCTGTACGCGAAAGGTTTAGGTCCAGTACGCCATCCTAAATATAAAGTCGGTGAGCATGTCAGAATCGCCAAAACTAAGTACACCTTTGAGAAGGGATGTGAAACGAATTGGAGCGAGGAAGTTTTTACAATTAGTGCGGTGATAAAAATACCACCAGTTTATCGTATAATCGATCTTAATAACGATCCTGTTGAGGGTACCGTTTACGAAGAAAAATTGCAAGTTGTTACGGTTGATAAAGATATTCTGTTCAAAGTCGATAAGATTCTAGCAGAGAAGGGCCGTGGGCGATATAAACAATACCTGGTCAAGTGGAGTGGATACAGTGGCAAATTTAATAGCTGGGTGTTAGTTTGGCAGTTTAGAGAGGTATAAAAATGGAGTTTTATCTTACCTTATTAAGTAATAGCTCTATGACGTATTTTCCAGGTAATATGACGTCAAGTTTTATTACGCAACTGCCAAAGCGAATAAGATTAACGGGGTCGTGGGTTGTAGGGATATCGGAAATTCAGTACCCATGTTCTTTTGCCGCTGTAAGTGCAACGGATAATTTAATTTATTATAGAACAGAGCCACCTGGCGAGAATGTGTTAGAAACGATATTAAAAAAGGCCGCAGAATATTTTCAGCGCGACAACGAGAAGATCATTTATATTGAAGATGGCTGGTACGTGATACGATTCGCTTCGGGAAATTATGCCAACATAGAAGAAATTATCAGCGAACTAAATAACCATGTACTAATAAGTAAATTGCTAACAATCGAATATCATAATTTAACTAAGAGCGTCACTACGAAATTAAAAACTCAGCTCTCGCTATTCGGATTCTCACAACGTCTAGCCTTACAATTGGGTTATCGTCCGTATCAGAACATAGCTATGGAACCAATACCCCCTCACCCCGCTAGTATATGGATAGGATTACCAACTCAGATGTTTGTTTATTGCGACATCGTTGAAGCTCAAATTGTGGGCGATGTTTTATCTCCGTTTATGCGTATAATAAATATTACTTCAGAAAACTATGCTTACAGGGGTCATAAAGATGTGGTTTTTTCGCCTGCACACTACATACCGGTAATGACACGGTAATTTGAAAACATCGAGATTAATGTAAAAACAGATACGGGTGCAGCAATGCATTTGAGTTTGGAACGTCGTGTCTGGAGATACACTTTAAGAAAGTATAATAATGGTTTGCCCTTATCAGTAATATTACATGAATCAGGCCGGTAACGGTATCGGCTCTATCTACAGAGGTGCGCCATATCAACGTGGTCACGGAATAGGGAGCTGGTTAGGTGGTATATTTAGAAGTATTATACCGTTATTTAAGTATGGCGCAAAGGCTATTGGAAAAGAAGCTCTTAGAACGGGTGCTAATATTCTTGGTGACGTCATAGTGGATCGACCCATTAAGGATTCGTTTCAAGAAAGATTTCACGAGGCAGGTAGAAACCTTAAGCGTAAAACCGACGAGAAAATCAATAAAATGATGGAGGGTTCGGGTTATAAAAGAGTACGTCTGTTCGATAATAACCAGTCTCCACCGAGAGCTGTTGCTAAGAAGAAGTCTACTTACGACGATATATTTTCAAGGTAATGGCTTTTCTACATGTCCGATCGTATGAATGCGTCAAGTCCGAGTTGGATTTGTTCGCTTTATCGTCGACGCAGACAAGTATCGAGAGTGGTGAATGGATATTTTACAAGCCCTTATCAGCTCTGAGTGATGACGCCCCAATAGAATTTGTAGTCCCCGGAAATGGAAACGATTATATAGATTTAAACCACTTACAGACGCTGATGTTGTAGCACCGGTAAACAATTGGATGCATTCGCTTTTCTTACAAGTGGAGAATTACTTAAATCAGAAGATGGTGTCACAACCAAACAACACCTACGCATACCGTTCATATATCGAAACGCTGCTAAATTATGGAAAGGAGGCCAAGAGTTCACATCTAGGATGTACCTTATGGCACAATGATACAGCTGGGCAGATAAATACGCTGGGAAACGCAAACAACGGTTTCTCAAAACATCAAGCACTTGCGGCTACCGGGAAACAAATAAAGATGATTGGTCACGTGCACTCGGATTTATTTAATCAAGAAAAGTTTCTAATAAGCGGTGTTGAGTTAAAGGCTAAATTTGTGCGATTTAGCCTAATGGCGGCACTCGCTTCAAATTACAAGACGCGAATTATAGACGCTAGTTTACTGTTGAGACGTATGCGGATCAATCCAACTATTCTAATCGCGCACGCTAAAGCTTTAGAAACAACTGCCGCAAAATACCCTGTTACAAGGACCGACGTTAAGGTGTTACCTATACCTGCAGGCATGCAGTGAAAATCATTGGGTAACGTTTTCCTGGGTCAGCTACCTAAACGATGCATCGTAGGGTTTGTAGCAAATAAAACCTTCAACGGCGATTACCCCTCAAACCCGTTCAATTTTCATCACTGCAATATTAACTACATGTCGTTATATATTGATGGGCAACAAATTCCATCGAATGCCTTACAACCAGACTTTACAGCTAATGGTTTATATGTAAGAGCGTACCACACCTTATTCTCTGGTACGGGTATTCATTATTTGAATGAATGTAACGATATATCGAGAAGTGATTACCCCAACGGCTACTGTTTAATGGCCTTTGACTTAACACCTGACTTGTCTGCAAACGCTTGTACGCACTGGAATTTAGTTAGAAACGGCTCCCTTCGGCTGGAAGTCGGGTTTGAAGAAGCGCTCGCTGAAACTGTTAACTGTTTGGTGTATGCAGAATTCGATAATGTGATCGAGATCGATAAACATGGGAACGTCGTTGTGCATTTTAGCTGTTAAAAGTGGTAGCTCTAACCTGCAAGCTTCAGTGTACAGCAGCAGCCGAAAGAAGATAGACGCATACTTGGACGTACAAGGGTTTAGTGGTGTTAACAACGAATTCATACCGAAAGAAATTGCCGTGGTTACAGATCATGGTCATTTATCGTTGATTCTGATAAAACCACCTCGAGGTTACTTTATCAGGATCCATGTCACGACAGGTAAAATGTATGGAGGATAATTATTATGGGCTGAAATGGTGGTCGGGTTATGTACATTACAACAATTTCCGTGAGGAGTTGATGAGAGTGTTGCGCCCATTTAACAAAATTCACGTTAAGGGCTGTGAAAGCAACAGTTTTTAAGGTTTCTTAACAAACCAATAGTACACCTGGAGGAGACTGGTTGCCCATCGATTAAACAGTTGAAAAAGGAAGCAAAAGCATATAGCTGTTTAAACCATAACATCACTGAGTCTATGTGTGCACTGGGAAACGCCCTACTACTGCAAGACTGGATGCATACCAATTCCAAAGATGTATGCGGTACAAGTGTTGAGATGTTTGAAATCGATCCCCAGCCACAATAAGAATGTGTCTCGGCTTGTATGTGCTTGTAATCAACTAACAAGACACGCACCTAGGCCGTGTGCAATTATCGTAAACACGGATCCTGCGAACAAACCAGGTCAGCGTTGGACCGCTATCTACATTGACGAGAGTGGTAACGGAAAGTATTTTGATTCCTTTGGACGAGCATCACAATGGTATCATTTACGTTTCCTAGAGAAGAATTCCAGATGGTTCCATTACAATAAAACAATACTGCAAGGCTACCATTCGTATGTGTGCTGACTTTATACGTTAATGTTTCTGTATTTTAGATTACATAATTTACCTATGTTTGATTTTGTAAAAAACTATTTTAGTACATGTTTAATTGTAAATGCGAGATAATCAAATTATTGTTTAACGCCTGTTACCCAACCATTCTATTCTGATAAATAAAGATATTTTTTAGTACCTTACTTTTTTAAATTAAGAATTGCGTAATACTTACTGTTTTTTTTCTTTCTTTTTAATTCAGCATGTGTTAACAATTCGATATTGGTAATCAATTTTTTAGACTATTAAATTTAACAGGATTATATAATTACACGGTAATTAGCTAAAAGTAAACATGAACAGTGGTTTATTACTACATATTGTTGTGGAATTTAAAACATGTAATTACATTCCAACTTTTAAGTGGTTTTTTATAAAAACAATTTTGCGTGCATATGTGTAGCATTTTGTTCAAACCGATTTGTTATTAATTATTTTAAGAGAAAGGTAAATACGAGTTGCAGTAAGTGTGATAAAGATAATGAGGTTGTTTGTATATTTACACTCTAAAATTAATTATAGGGAAATCAATAGCTGGTTTTTACATCAACTACTCATAAAACGTAAGAAACATAGAAAAGTTGTTTATAGTTTGATTAGACGAGCAACACAAAGCAGTGACTATCACTCGTGAGGCAGTCCCTTAAAAATGCTTTTTAAGTACAGTGCTGGTAGGTATGATTTTAACCCTTTATCTTATTTGCTTGTACAAATTTTTAATTACAGTTATAAAACACATCTAATTTATACGTAACAAGTTTCTTTAAAAAAATATTAAGGCGTACAACATTTTAACGGTCGGATGGATATGAAACATATATCAATGAAATCAGTGCAGGTAAACTAGTTTTAATATTTGTTTTAGAAGACAATATTGTAATAACTGTTATGTAATTAATTATCTTAATAAAAATGTTTTGTTTCATTAGAGAATAACCTGAATGTCAGTAATTTTTTTATAACCCACTGTGGATTTTTTAATTATGACATTTACAATAAAAAATAAGTGTTCTATAATTAAAGTTTACTGTCATTCAAATTCCCCCACGCGAGATCAAACCCTAACGCAACTGCTGCCTTACAAGAACCTCCTTATTAGAAACACAATGTATAAATAAATTTCTCGTATAGGTAAAAAATCATCCAATAGCATATGACTATTTTAAAAACAATAGGATCTTATTAGGGTAATTATGCATTTTCCAACATTGTATGCGTGTGCAATTGCCTAACCTTCAGGGGTACTACTCTTAATACAACCAAAAGGACCTTAATTAGGGTTGAAGATGACCATCAAAAATAACCCTAAGACCAACTCCAAGTCCAAGACCTAGCCCAGCTCCAGGTCCAAGACCAAGTCCAAGACCAACTTCAGGTCCAAGAACTAGCCCAAGTCCAAGACCAGCTCCAGCCCCGACCCCAAGACCAAACCCCCAAGACCAGCTCAAGTCCAGCCCCTAGCACCAAGACCAACCCCTCACGTGAGCAAGTACAAATTACTGTCAAAAAGGCTCTAATATTAGGGTTGACCCTCGAAAAGAAACCATAGGGTAGAAAATACGCGTCCTATACGTGAGCTGTCATAAAATAAGAGTGAAAAAACACGTCCTACACGTGAGCGAGTAAAACAAAAATAATTACGGATGAAAAGGTTTTAAACCATAGGGGTGGAAAATACGGTCTCACACATGGACATATAACAAATTAGGGGTTGAAATAGAGCTCCGAAAAGAAACCATAGTGGTAGAAAAAACCGTCTCCCCCGTGGGTATATAAAAAAGTGAACGTGGGCGGGGTTTTGTGACGTAAAAAAAGTGGAGGGGATGGTGCCGACTTCTACTAACATTACTGTTGCAAATTTTAAAAGCTTATACAAACACTGCATGTGTAAATACTGAAGAAAGCAAGTTCAGTTAATTGCAAAGTGCAGGTAATTAATAACATCAGATTGAGAATAATTTTGACGAATGATAACAATAACCATTTATCACTTTATTGAGCAGCTGGAGCGTCCCGATAAAAGAAAAGGGAATTTGTTGAGTAATTATTAAGGTTCATTTACACCAACAGAAATGTGATACCAATAAAAGTAAAGTTTAGTTAATGAATGTTATCTTTAGAAATTAAAATCATTTAGTTAACGTTAAATCATTTCATACTTTCATAAAAACAATATAAATTTTTTACTCAATGATTTTGGAAATTGTAAAGGATTGAAAGAGAACTCAAATAGCCTTCATTGTAACTAGGTGTATGCAAGCAAGGTAACAATCGCAGGTAACAAAACGATCCCCATATGTGATGCCCTTTATACTACCTACTGGAAATTATATAAAAATGTAAATTTATGGTATAAAGTTAGTTATAATGACATTACTAAACGTCTCGTCAGCTGTGGCTTCAAGTATTACTACTACAACGGGTTTACTAGCAGTTAAATTACGGTTACATTTTTTACAAGTTAGTAACGGGTAATAGTATATTACAGTTCAAGTGGAGAAAGTACCAAATTGCAGTTCGTTTCTCCACGTGTGCTGTATAACGTTCAATCCTACTCTAAGAAATATGAATTTTTTGGAAATATTTTCCGACGTATTTCAACATTTAAATATAGACGGCTGCACCAGCTGGTTGCTATGTACTGTTAATTTTAATACAAATAAATAAAGCGTTGATTTCTTTATAATTGTATCTACCCATAATTTTAATAATCTATAGTATATTACAGTCACTAGCGAGTGCAAAACGTATTGCAAAGTGCAAAGTGACGCGTTGCCATAGGAATATCTTGAGGTGGGATAATCAATAACTTTCGAGATGCGTACCATAGTTAGAATCAACTTTCTATTGTAGGATTGAACAAAATATGTTAATAATGTTAAAACTGTCTTACTTGGCAACAATGAGAAAAATCTGCCCAATCTGGCAATACTGTTTTTGAACTTTACATATAACCTTAAAAGTTCTGAGTATCGTAACCTTTCATTTTTCACAAATATAACGTGTTTTATAAAAAAAAAGTAAATAAGAAATGGCTAAACTTGGCTCATATTATGGGCTATGTCCGCTAATTGACCAAAAAAATTTATTAGGTGTTTCTGAGGATGTGGAAGCTGGTCATGTTATTGTCACTTTGGGGAAAAATATAGCGATTAAATACAGAGTAGGACATCAATAAGGATACTTAACATCATTAATTAATAAACTGAAAGATTTCAGATCAAAAACAAATACATAGTTGGAGAACGAAAGATAAATTTAGTTCACAAGTTGTGTACGATAAAGATACAAATCAATATGTGGCTGTCTTTAACCATGTTTTTATAAGAATGTGGGAAGGTGGTGAGGAATACGTAGATAAACTGAAGAAATATAAGGTATTGTTGACTATACACTGTCTAATTTTGTAATATTTCATTTGCAGTTTAATAAGCCGATTCATACTTTAGTCACCTGTAACCAAAAGTGTTTTATTGTATTTAAAAATGGAAATGTGTCAGCCTTAAACACTGGAATAGCAAATCGCAAGGGGATTATTCCTGATAATGTTTCTAATATGAATACTGACATTTTTGTTGTTCTTACAGCATATTCCAATGACAAATATTTTGTAGCAATTACATTTCATAAAAATAATAAAGTGTTCGTCTCTGTCAATGTATTTATTGAGACTGAAGTTAAATGTAAGACAGTGGAGTTAACAAGAGAGAATGGAATTACGTTAAAAGGGCAAATTCTCTGCCAAATTAATAATCGTGAAGAAATCGTTTTGCTTACGTTATGTATGTACCCATCTTTATAATTATTTTTAATTAAATGCCTTGTTTAAGGGTCCGATGGCAAGTTTTTCTTTTATAATGTTGATGGTCACGACAGTGTACCAAAAGCAAACTTTTTTGCCCCTTTTGAATTTTTATCATGTAAAGATAATATAACGATGGCTCATATTAATCAACACCACATTGCTATGTACGGAGCAGATTCAAGTGAAGAAGGAGCAGCTTTAATTCTGTACAACACACAATTTAAAGTTTCTCAGTCGAAGCAATTGTTAAAATTATTTACGTCTGGTGCAAAATTGTGGAAGATTGACACAAATTTATTGTTTTGTTCTGGACAAAGTTTAGGTGTTATGCCTTTTTATTTAGACAAGGAACAATTATCGTCTCTCGTTGGTAGTCATCGTGTAGCTTTAATTGATCTGGACCCAGATGTTGTACTTGTTGAGGAACTACAAGAGGTTATTTGGAGCACGAACAATTCTGATAATGTTGATCGTTTAATACCCGGTGATATCGCGAATCAAGTGCTTGAGTTGTCTCAGCAAGGATTATGTGAGAGTACCATTTGCGAGATGCTCATTCCACAATTTATTGAAAATAAAAAAGTTCGTGGAATGTTAAGTTGTTTGGATTACTTTTGTGATATACCAGAATTGTATTTAATTCTGCTACTGTCTTTTGCACTAAAGGCAGACTCGAAACATTTTCACAGTAAGATGTTAAAGTCAAAATCAGTACCTGCAAGTTTACGAGAAGAGGAAAGGTGTAATTTAATTAATAAAGTTTTAATGTTCTCATTTAGCGATTCACTATTGCTTCCTCACGTTCATAATAAATTAGATTTAAGTTCTACCATATTGCTATTACAATATATTTTTTATTTAATAACAGATAGTAATAATGCATGTGGTAAATCGGTTACAGAATTTCAAAATAAGTTAATTGATTGGTGTTGTATATTGCTTGATGCGAATTATCAGAAATTTTTACTTTCAAAAGATTCACAAATTGTAGATTTACTAAGTAATTTTAGTAGTTTAGTTGAACGTTATACAAATACATTAGAAAATTTGAAGCAATCTATTCCATTGCTTCATGAGCTTAAGAAAGGTAAGAAAACTAAAAGTAAGCAAGTTAGTAATTTACAATATTCTATAGAGAAATTAAATTTGTATTAATTATGAATAAATTAAAACTTTAAGTGTTTTATTATTACAAATGTACTTAATCCATATGTATATGAGTGGTCTTGTTGCAGTGGACATGTACTATTTAGTGTTCAAGAGGTACGGGTTCAATTGCGCTGCATGAGTTTTTTTCCTTGAATAACTTCCTTACACATTGTTACGTGGATGTGATTTAAGGTGTAATGTAACTATACCTGTTGAAATTAATTCCTTTTCTGTTAAGACCAAAATATGAAACATTATTTCTTTCATTTATTTAGACCTTAGTAACAGTTTTGAGAACGTCGTTGTGAAATCTTAGTAATTAACGAAATTATGATAGAAAATTCAGCAACATTTTCGATTTATCTTAATTTCCATGGGACTTTTCAGGTTAGTCTGTCTTACAAATTATTGAAAATACTATATGGTCTGTCTTTACACAAGTGGCTGGCCCCTGGCAGGTCATTATTGTGTCCAGCGCGAGCTGTTCTTGTGGTTTCTGTCTAAAAAATGGAAAATTAAAATCTAGGATAACCTAGGTTACCGTGAAACTTGATGCTTCAAATCATTAATATAAGATTTCTTATGATTGGATGAGAAATTAAGGTATGTAACAAATTGTAGGGGAGGGGTAATAAGTGATGTTACAATCTCAAACTAAATATGTCGTCCATAGTATAGTGATGTTACACTTGATGATGGTAGAAGTGACTAGCAACTAGCATTTTGAGTTACTTGATTATATTAGTTTACGTAATAAATCCACATTTCATTCCCTCCTCGAGGGTTCCCAGCATACATTAGGTATATATGCATGGTGGGATTAAGGATAGGGTAGCTAGGATAGGAATGGAGTTAGGGTTCTGAGGGGCAAAATAGCATTTGCCTAAGTAACCGCACATACCCAATGACCATGCTGTTATATGTGTATGAGGAAAACCCCCTGAAACAACCTCATACAAGGTAGACTGTAACGGGAATCGAACCCATTACCTCCCGAATGGTAAGCAGGTCGTGGCACCAATACACTACCAGCTCGGTCTGGTTTATTGTAGTGAAGTTCTTTGCTATATTAAGGAGGAGGTTTACGGAGCTTTCACATTAGGTACTGTCGTTTTGTAAGTCCAGCATCGAAAGGCTTCATATGTGTAATCAGTGATTGATTATCTTCCGTAATGCCGCATATTGACGTACCGTTAGAGCAACATCGTTGGATTACGAGTAACAAAGGCTCGTTTGGTTACTAGAGTAAAATTTAGGAACAGTTTTTGTGTTAAACGTGTCAATGCAGTGAGGTAAAGCGTCATACTTTATACTGTTACGAGGTCTGGGATACTCTGGAATATGTCTTTTGTGTAACCGTACCTTCAATTGAAAACAAATGTGCTTTATTAATTTGGATTAAGTTGAAAACCAACTTTTGTCCATGTGTGGTGATTTCAAAGTAATTAGTAAGTTAAAATAAAGATGTGTAAATAAAAGTGCACGTTTGCGTTTGGAGAGACTCTGCACTATTTCGAAACTAGTTGTGGAATATGCCTATAGAGGAAATTTAGGTACTTATTGGTTTCTGACATAGTTATTCGGAGAAATGATGTTTAGGTTAAGTAATATTTTGTTCTCAGTTGTACTGTTCAATTGCGATAAATAATTACGAATTATAATGTATAGTTTGTTATGATTACTTAGCTTTTTTAGGTATTTAATGGTGTATTTTTGTATTTATGTTTATACAAATCGAATATATAGTAATAATTTCTTAAAGAAATGTTTAAACAATTTTATGAAATATGAAAATTGAAAACGTTAACATAAGCCTGCTATTAATATTAATATAGCACCATTAAATACCCAAAAAAGGGAAGTATTTTAAATTGTAATGGAGGCATTAGAAATTCGAATTTCGCGCTGTTATGTGAAATTAAATGGTTGTTGGTTATTTGTATTTGAACATAACTAATATTAAGATAAAAAGCTTGAGCTTGTTTGGATGAGCATTTGTATAGTAAATTGGAAAGCTTTTAAATATACGCGGCAATTTGAAGATATGACTGTTTTGTATAAGGGCGCAAGTAGAGACGTTCTCATATTGAGGTGTATTAGTAGTCAGTCGCGCCAAGTAAGCGAACAGAAAGGGTCGCGCTAAGTAAGCGATCAAGTTTGAACTGAAGTTAACCAAACGGGTGAAAGGTGAGCGCCGCAGCTCGATTTATGCTGCGATTAATATTGTGTAATTATAACGAAAAGTTAGTTAATATAGTGATAAAGAAATATAAATGATATTTTCCGTATGAATGCGAGGAAAAGCTAAAATAATATAAAGTGCAATTGTTGTCGAGTTGGCGGAAGTAAAAATCATTGCACCATAATCTATAATACGTATTAAAACTGACGTAATAAGTGAAGATAATGCGTTTTATATGTATCAGAACCGTAATCAATTGTGCTTAAATAGTGAACAATAAATATAGAAGACAATAATCGATCCAAATTTGTAAATCAAAGTGTAAAGGTCAATAACTCGAATTCATTGATGTATAAAAAGGGGGAATTCGCGGTTTGTAAATAGCTTGCATTTTGTTGTGCAGGCTATTTGTAGTTAAAACTGAACAATTAAGTAAAAACTACAGTGTAAATAGATCGAGCGATTATTGACTAAAATCATTAATTGATAAAAGAAAATTAGAATAGTATTGATCCCTAACAAAGATCCAAAGAAGATAGAGAAAAGGAACAAAGAGAGCGAAGCGCCAGCAGTCTATATAACCCATGCGAGGCCCCCTTTCCGGTCCAAGGAAGGCAAGCATTACATCATCAGCTTTTCAACATAATGATAACAAGTAAGACCATTTGATTGTACAAATAAACGAAAATTAGTGTTTGATTTATTCTAAAGTTTATGTTTGGATACAAATGCTGAACGAAAATGTATTTCGTTGATCATTTGTAAAGTATTGTTTTTGCATGTTAATGTTAAGAGTATTACCATAAAATTAGAATCATGTTTATGTAATGTTGTAAACAAAACAGTCTGCATGTAAAATTTGACTTAATTAAATATTATTACTTTTGATTCATTTTTATTATTGACTGTTACAAATCTTAAAACTTATACAAACACTGCGTGTGTCAATACCGAAGAAAGCAAGTTCAATTAATTTGAAAATACAGGTAATTAATAACATCAGATTGAGAATAATTTTGATGAATTAACGATTTAACCTATATTAAGCTAGCTGGAGCGTCCCGATAGAAAGGAATTTGTTGAGCAATTATTAAAGTTCATTTACACAATCAGAAATGTGATAACAATAAAAGTAAGGTTTAGTTAATGAATGTTATCTTTATAAATTAAAATCATTTAGTTCACGTAAAATCATTTCACATTTTCACAAAAACAATATAAAATTTTACTCAATTAGTTCGAAATTATGAAAGATTGAAATAGAACCCAAACGAAAAGACCCATTACAAAATATGTGTAATAATGGTGCAAGTTAATTACATTTTCATATTTCATCTTTTGTCGTTTATATCAAATGAGTAATCGGAATTTCAGGTACATGACTGACCGTGTTATTGTAATCAGCCATTTGAAGAGAATCCTATTTGGCACTATCGTATGGTTGACTTCCAGATTCAGAGCGTTCACTTAGCTTTTGAATCTGTGACGAATTTAGTGTCTTGACTGATGCACATATCTTATATGCGTGTTTATTTACTCATGTTATTTTTCTTTATTTATTTTTTTAATTTTATTTTAATGTAGGATTGTATTATAGACTTGCAGTGTTTAGTTGTGGCCCGAAATCTATGAGCACGACGTACACAGTTTCCGATATTATTTAATGGCAAATTGTGTTTTCTGTTGTGCAATTATGCTGATATTGTAATTAAATTTATTATCGTGATAATTATTCAATGGAGGTGACATACCAAGACCGTTTCAGTACTAATATATCAATAATAGCAACATAAATCACTAGATTATTTTTGAAGTTAGGCAAACTAAGTTTCCGTATTTTAAAATTAAGATTAGGGTTAACGTAGAGTGGTGATACCAATTTTAGGTAAAATTTTAAAATTCATAATCGCATATAGCGGGTTCATTAGAAAGCTTAAAGCTTTCATGAGTTTAGTAAATTTTCAAGTAAGCTACTTTGGAATCAGCTTCTTACGTTAGATGTGAGTAAATGATTGCATTCCTGCATACGCAAATAATATTAGAGCGTATTCATGAGGTTCTTCCTGGTATATTTCAAGCAGGTAAAGTATATTTCTCGATTTTGATGTTTTCCTTTTGAACTAGGTTGAACCATGCACGTTCTGTACAGAGTGATGTGCTGTTAGTGTACAAATGGCCTGTAACATGGTAATATGACGTGATTCCCTCACGTAATTCATTTTGCGCATAGAAACATGTCACTTGTTCATTGGTTAACAACGAAAAGATATATTTTATTGCTAGTACCGAAAGTAAGCTTTTCCGATCTGTGTTCGTAAAATTGAATAAGAATCGAAATAATTGATCAAGTGCTAGAAGCCTACTTTCGATTCGAATTTTTAAGTGATACTTTTGATTATACTGAAAAAACCGACGTTTTATTTTGGGCTCAATTTACCCAAAAGCTATACTTTTCTGCCAGCTTCTATTAAGAAGAGAGTTCCCATCAGTACTAGAGTAGAGTTTATATCCAAGATGAATGCGTCTCCGTTAAAAAGTTTGGTTCATAATATCTTGACTAACATGGAAAGTTTGTTTCTCTGCTAATGTCCGATTCTTTTGTGGGTGGATGCGTCTTTGCTAAAAGGATGGTTTATATGCAGGTGGAGGGTTTGTTTCTAGACTAACTGCAATTCCGAGATTCCTAATGTAGCTAAAGTGGGTGTAGTACTCAGCTAAAGGTGTAATTCGTATCTTGAGAACGATTCCTAGAAACAATTGGAAGTTATAACTAATTGAACAAAAAATATATCCATGATAAGGTTGATATCTGAACTAAGTTGTATCTATGTGAAAGACTCAGAAACACATCTAAAGATGACATCCAAGGCCAGCTCTAAAGATTATATTACAGTTTATGATAAGTCTGTCTATACTCATACTGGCCTTAGCTAAAGTAGAGTTTGTTTTTAGTTACAGAATTTGCCTATGCTGAAGGGGATGTGGTCAAATTGAGGCGTAACTGACCAAATTAGTTCGTGAATTTCGTGACAAAAACTGACATGCAGTCCTAGCTGGTCGACATTCAGAATTTGCATGGGAAAGCAAGCTCACCCTTACATGGACCTCTAACGGAGATTAGCTGCAGCGCAAAAACAATAAATCACAAGTATATCATCGTGGTACTCAAATAAAAGATCTCGATCCCGGACATCATGTGCATCCATTCCGCCATACACTGACCTCTAACGGAGTTTAGCTGTTTCACGAAAACAATCAATCACAAGTATCTCATCATGCTGCTCAAATAAAATGGTGTCGATGAGGGGTGCCATGTGCACTCCTACACCGAACAATTATCTCTAAAGGAGATTTGCTGTAGCATGAAAATAAATTACAAGTATGTCATCGTAGCGCTTAAATGAAAGGTCACAATGGAGGGCATCATGTACATATATTCCCCACACCTTACATTGACCTCTAACGTTACATTAGAAACAAACCTCCCACCTGCATATGTATGCATTTACAATTATCAATCTCACATCAATTTAAGGTTGCAAGAGTGCAATTTATAAGGTAGCCACAAACTTGTCTGAAATTTTATCACAGTTTCCACGTAATCCATAAATATCAATTGCGTTCTAACCATTTGAATTTAGCTAATTACCACACCAATGTTTATGTTTATATACCTCTGTGTGACGTGAGGTATAAACCAAACTTTTAAGCGGATACACACTCATCCTAGATATAAACGCACTATTTAGTACAGATGCGAATCCTCGTCTTAATCTTAGTTATGAATCTTACATCTTAGCCTAGATATTAACCCCCTAACTTAGTCCATACACAATCTTTTAGTTGGGAACTATGCTTTTGCAAAGATGCGCTTACCTTCGATATAACTTTAGTTACTTTAGTGCAGAGTCAAATCCTTACCTTAGTCACGATCTGAACCAAACTTTTTAGCGAAGTCGCACTTATCCGAGATAAAATCCTTCTTTACTTTGGTGCGGAAGAGAGCACTCACTTTAATTAAGCTGTGAAGAAATTAACTGAGAAACAAACTATCCTGTTAGTATCTGTACGAACCAACCCTTTAACCGGATAGCACCTAGTCATAAAATCTCCTCTGATTTAGTAAGGAAGCGAACCCTCACTTTAGCGTCGATGTGAATAATAGATATGAGTTCTTAGTCGAGTTTCGAACCTAGCCACCCCTTAGTTCGAAAACAAACCGTTTAGCTGACAAAAAAATTGTTGCCAAGACCTGAACCATCGTTGCTCTTTCTCACTCTTGGTTAAATTTCCGATGATGCTGTCTCGCATCTATCTCATGTAAATGCCCTTGAGAACCAGAAGTATATTCTATTTTTTTTATTTGCTCCTTAGATTTGGGGTGTTCTATTATTACACCAAAAGTATGCTGGTATTAGACGGTTCTCATTAACCTCAAATCTGATTGCGATGTGATGTCAAATTTAATTTAACAGTTGCCTATTTAAATGAAATGAATAGTAACCACGGATCACTGTATAATAATAGAAGGAGCCTATTGAATTTTGAGTGAAGAAGTAGTAGGCGGCAGTCGCACATAACTTGGTTGCCGACCAAAGACGATCGACCACAAATTCAATACCACGTGTGGGAAATATAGCACGCCTTACAAGAACGACCGTCCACGATCGCACACAAGCAACCACGATCGTACGGTTTGAAATTTCGACCCCGCCTTTAAAGTTTTGGTCTATGGTTAAGGGTCGGTGACTCATAACGTTTGAGGACATTTTACATTTTTTTACTAACCTATGTTTTTTTTAAATCATTTTATTATTGTTAAGTATGGATGGATGGACAGTCGAGGAAGTGGATGCATTAATTTGTTTAATTCATAGCAATTCAATTTTTCGTACAAAACACAGATAACCAACCCCCGTACAAAATTTATAAAACACAGTAAGTATGTAAATATTGTAAGGTTAATTTACTTTTAGTTGAGTTGATCGGCCTATTTCCACAGTTTTTGCTTTTTGAGCGCGACGTTTCGGAAGCGGATTCTGCTTCCGTCATCAGGCTTAGTCTTGAGAAGGACTGTTTTCGCACTTGAGTCGAATTCATATGTTATATAATTGTTTCCCAAGCACTTGACTACTTTCAGATTCGAACTCGGTACCTTTCACTTACTAGTCTGACACCTTTACCGCTGAGTCACTGAGTAATCCAATATATATTTTTTAGAACACACACACACACACACACACACACACACACACACACACACACACACACACACACACACACACACACACACACACACACACACACACACACATATATATATATATATATATATATATATATATATATATATATATATATATATATATAACTATTTCGTGGTTGCGCAAAAGTTTATTGCGCATGTTGTGTCGTAACTTCTAGCGCAGGTGTATTGCGCTTAAGCTCTTCGCGCATTATTGGAATCCATATGGATTTCATTTCCACACTAGCTTGGCTTATTGGATTTTCTGCTAGTGCGATGTATGTTACTTCTTTGAGTTTCCAACGAGTTGTGTTCTCGTCTTTTGCCACTATCTGTATGTTATCCCATTGGATGTGGTGGTCTTCGTTCCAAACATGTTCGGCGATTCTTGATTTTTCTGCTTCGCCCTTGCGGACGTTTTTCTTATATTCCTGCGTTCTCACTTTCAGTGGTCTACTGCTCTCTCCTATGTTTTGGTTAATATTCCCCTGAGCGTTCTGGTTGATTTGAAGGCAGTGCGTATCTTGTATTTGCTGGCTATCCTTCGTAGTTTTTCTGAGGTGCCTTATATATATATATATATATATATATATATATATATATATATATATATATATATATATATATATATATATATATATATATATATATATATATATATATATATATATATATATATATATAAGGTATTATCGCTGTATATTTAGCTTCTTCTTTTCGGTTATTCTTTCCCTGTTTAGGTTAGGTGTTGGATCGGGGTAGCCATTTTCTTTGAGTGTTCTAGCGATATTTTCTTTTCTTAGTTCAGGTCCTCTTGTTCTGAGCATATTGTTTTTGCTTTATCATACCCCACCAAGGTGGAATATACCTCGGTGTTATCGCATAGTTCAAGCCTTTGTCCATAATGCCATTGCATCCATTTATAAAAAAACTCCTTATCTTACTAAAAAATACAAATCTACTAAATCAAAATTAATCTTATGATTATGTTATAGTTATAAACATTCACATGCACCTTATTCAATTTTGTTTTCTTTTATAAGCTCGATGAGAGACTATATGTGTTTATATGAATTCTACTGTTAGTATGCAACAGTGTTATTTTATAAAATAATAACCAGTGCGGTCCCAGAACTTAGCTGAACTCTCACGATTTTGTGCATGGGCTCATAAGTTAAATTCACGTCATAAAGGCTTATTAACAGTTCGTACACTTTTACATCTTAAATGGCAAAATCCATAATGGCATTCCATCCACATATAAAAAAATTCTTCATCTTACCGTCAAAATACAAATCTACTAAACCAGAATATTATAAACATTAACATGCACTTTCTTCAATTTTGTTTTCTTTTATGTTTGATGAGAGACTATGTGTTTATATAATTTTACTATAAGTATGTAACAGCATTATTTCATAAAATAATAACCAACGAGGTCCCACAGTTTAGCTGATCAGCTACGATTTTGTACATATGCACATAACTTAAATTAGCATCATAAAGGCTTATTAACAGTTCGTACATTTTTATATTATAAAAGGCCTTTTTCATACTAGCATAAGCCATTCCGTTCTATCCATATATAAAAAACTTCATCTTACCATCAAAATACAAATCTACTAAATAAAAATATAATAAACATTAACATGCACCTTCTTCAGTTTTGTTTTCTTTTATAATGTGGATTAGAGACTGTGTGTATATGAACTCTGCAATGCTTTATTTAATGCGTGTATTTGACCAGGGTTCCATGGAAGAACAGGGCTTGTGCACTAAACACAGTCAATTTGCGTTTAGATTTAATCAAATGTATATAACTGCTTTGGAAATAAATTTTTAGTAATAGCTGTGGTTTGTACCTATGAAAAATTGAAATAATATTTAATTCGGTTGCAGATATTAAGTAGAAACTATTTTTTTTTAATTGCAATATCATGTACCTCAGAAATAATAGATTGATAATATGATAACATAAACTTTTACGATTCTCACTCATAATTAAGATGCTTACCTTTCGGGTATAAAATTGTTTTTTTATTAATTTTTGACAAATTTAAACGTGATTCGATAAGAATTATAGTTATCTTCTTCATCATAATAGTTTTTGAAAATTATCTATTTATTATATATTTATTTGACATCTTAAATAATTTCCAAAATTTATCATTTACTGAAGAAGTTAGCTGTAATTGATACTGAAAAGTTTATATTAATAAAAAATACATGATTTCATACCCATAAGCTAAGTATCTTAAGATTGGTAATAGCTTATTTACGAGCCATAACTGCATTCATTTTACATGATTTCATCATGAGCGCAGTTCCACAATAACTTTTATTTCACTGAGGCAATATGATTACCTAATTTTGGCTATTTTTATTTTTTGGTAAAACAATTCCGATTTTACAGGGTAATAACATAGATATGGATTTTTCCGAAAGTTATAATTACAATAATATAATTATAAATAAAAAGAGAAAAATTTAGTGTATTTTAATAAAGTAATTTTGTTCATTTAAAGATCTTACGTTCAAATTTTCAAAAAAGGGGGTATTTTTAAATTCAAATTTATTGATTTATTGGTAGCAATGACGTCACAGCCTTGTCCTTGAGCATAAAGTAGATAGATGATAGTACGTTATAAATGGGCATTAACAATGTATTTAACGACTTTAAAAAATAATAGAAACATAACGCAATGTCAAAAAGACATCAGAAAGAACCAAAACGTTTATTGTGTAAAGAAAGTGCTCATTTTGATGTGAATTCAACGAAAAACGATAGTAATTTTGTGTTGGAAATTGTCATCGGTTCGATAAATGTCAAACGTTGGAATCAACTTAAAATAACATTTTCTTGCACAACAAATGAAGAACTTGCTACATTTCTTCTCGATCTGGCTCAAAAATACGTAAAAGAGTAAGTAATAGTTAATTAAATTGTTATTTTCCATATTTCTTTTAGTTTTAGACGCACAATTGACATTTTTGTTTGCGCGTTTGACAGATCGATAACAACACTGTACCACATGGTATTTGTTTATGTTTTCATAACATAACCTCAATTGCATAATTCACTTTTGTTAACAGACCTACAAATAACTATTTTTAACAATTACTCATAAGCATATGGATTACAAGCGTTTGATTTGTATTTCTTTCGCGGATGGTTGCATCGTAATTTCAAGGTTTTTTTTGTTTTTCTTATAACAATCGGCAATGCAAAATTTTCGTTGGTGTATTACACCAGAAGAAAAGGAACTTTACATATGTTTGATTATAATTTTTGCCCTCTTCGTTTCCATGAAGATTGAAAACATATTTAATTTATATTTGTACCCAACAGTACATTCTGTATTAATTGTATTTCGGTAAAATAGAGGAAAATATGTGTAAATGTTACTTTAGTAAGTTCCATTTGCACTGATGAAATATGACCTAATGTAAGAACAATTTTAGTAATTTTTAGACATGTATGATGAAAAAATGGTTTTAAGATGCCTTTATTGTTCTCGAGTGACTTGTTTAATACATTATTTCTGTGCATATTGACATTAATCAAATTTTTATTACCTACTAATTACTATGGTTGCATTTCATTATGAAGACTGATACACGTCTAAAGGTTGTGCATACAAATGTTGGGAACAGACAACTGTAATAATATTTTTGCTTAGTTCTAAATGGTGACAGACATAGGGGTCAGTGCATAAAAGTTTGCATATTGGCCTTCTGAATAGATCTTGGGTTAATATCAGTGTAATCCGATTTAGGCAAAAATTTTCATTCAACTCAGTATCCGTTCTTTGGCCAAGTTTGTCACATTAATGTGTCACTAACCCAAGATTAATTTTTACGTATGTACCTACGGGCATTTTTCTATTTCCTAATTCCCACATTTTCATGTTCCTATACTTTTGCTTATGGTTTCATTTTCATATGTTCCTAATTCTATTATTTTTTACCTACTGTTTCCTATTTCCACATTATTGACTATTTTTACATGGGTATTTTCCTGTGTTGTATGTTTCTATGTTGTTTTTATCCTTCTGCATTTTTGTATTCTGGATATAAATAAATAAAAATTATCATTTTTACTTACACGTTTTCAGCCATGCAATATAATTTTATGTTCCTATGTCTTTATTTTCTATGACTGCGTGTTCTTACGGTTTGTGTTTATTCATACTTCAGAATCAATGTTACTTGAAAAAGTATTAAAGGAGACTGGCACTTCCAAGTTTTGGATTTTCCATTCACAATGTGTTGCAACTTTTTTTTTCATTTTTAAAATTCTGACTTTAAGCTTGATTTTCATGAAAAAGTTTTGGCGGGCACTGATTTTATTTTTTGTATCTCCCCGGATACATGGTGGTCAAAGTTTGGAATTTTCCATATAATATGTGTGGTGCAACCTTTTTTCGATTTTTAAAATTCGATTTCAAAATTAGATTTTAAGTTTGAATGTGAATTTAATTTTTTTTTGCACTACTTAAAATATTAACTTTAGACTGTGTTTTTATATGAAAAAGTAGAACTGCAAAACGGTTTTCACATTTCAGTATCATACCATCATAATGGTGAACTAGCTGTTAAAGTTTGAAATTTTCGATATAAAATATCTTAACTTTCTTTCGATTTTTCAAATTTTAGTTAAAAAATCGGATTTTACGTGAGAAAGTAGTTAAGTGGGGTTTTATATGTAGTGTTTTAATTTTTTTGTATCTCCTCGGTAACATAGCCCAAATGGCAGTCAAACTTTGGAATACTCCAGCTCCATACAAAATGTGTCACAGCTTTTTTTTCGACTTTTGCACAAAAAGTGTTTTTTGTTTTTACCACCTCAGAACATGGCCAATTTGGCGGTCAAAGTTTGGAATTCGCTTTATAGAATGAGTGTCACATCAATTTTTCGATTTCTAAAATTTAGGCTTCAGAATCACAAATTACAAAAATAGTAATTATGTAAGGTGGTTATCGTTTTGTATCTCCTCGGTAACGTCGATAAAATGAGAGTAAAAGTTTGGAATTTTCTTTACAGAATGAGTGTCGCATCAATTTTTCGATTTCTAAAATTCCGCATCAGGAAATTCCAAAAATAGCAAATATGTAAGGTGGTTTCCATTTTTTTGTATCTCCTTGATGATAACTAGAGCACAATGGCGGTTGAAGTTTGGAATTGTCTTTATATAATGAATGTCGCATCCATTTTTCGATTTCTAAAATTCAGACTTCAGAAACGGAAATTACAAGAATGGTAATTTTGTAAGGTAGTTTCAATTTTCTGTATCCCCTTGGTAATTTGGGTAAAATGACGGCTAAAACTTGGAATTGGCTTTATAGAATGAGTGTCGCATCAATTTTTCGATTTCTGTAATTCAGACTTCAGGGTTGGACATTAAAAAAATAGTAATTATGTAAAATGGTTTCCATTTTTTTGTATCTCATCGATAACTTTGTTAAAGTGGCGGTGTAAGTTTGGAATTTTCTTTATAGAATGTGCCGCATAAATTTTTCGATTTATAAATTGTGACTTTAGAATCGGAAATTACAAAAATAGTAATTATAGAAGGTAGTTTTCATTTTTTTTTGTATCTCGATAACTTGGACAAAATTGCGGTCACATTTTTGGAATTTTCTTTATAGAATGAATATTGCTTCAACTTTTCCATTTCTAAAATTCAGACGTCAAAATCGGAAATTACAAAAATAGTAATTATGTAAGGTGGTTTTCATTCTTTGTATCTTTTCGGTAACTGGGCCAAAATGACGGTCCAAGTCTGGAATTTTCTTTATAGAATATGTCGCGCCAGTTTTTCGATTTGTAAAATGCTGACTTTAGAATCGAGTAATTATGTAAGATGGTTTTCATTTTTTTGTAGCTCCTCGGCAACTTCGGCAAAAAGGGAATCTTAAGTTTGGAATTGTCTTTATAGAATATCCTTGGTGACATGGATACAATGGGGCGGTCAAGTTTGGAATTTTCTTTATAGAGTGTGTCCCATCAATTATTCGATTTCTAAATTCTGACTTTAGAATCGGAAATTACAAAAATAGTAATTATAGAAGGTAGTTTTCATTTTTTTTGTATCTCGGTAACTTGGACAAAATTGCGGTCACATTTTTGGAATTTTCTTTATAGAATGAATGTTGCTTCAACTTTTCCATTTCTAAAATTCAGACGTCAAAATCGGAAATTACAAAATAGTAATTATGTAAGGTGGTTTTCATTTTTTTGTATCTTTTCGGTAACTGGGCCAAAATGACGGTCCAAGCCTGGAATTTTCTTTATAGAATATATCGCGCCAGTTTTTCGATTTGTAAAATGCTGACTTTAGAATCGAGTAATTATGTAAGGTGGTTTTTATTTTTTTGTAGCTCCTCGGCAACTTCGGCAAAAAGGGGATCTAAGTTTGGAATTGTCTTTATAGAATATCCTTGGTTACATGGATACAATGGGGCGGTCAAGTTTGGAATTTTCTTTATAGAGTGTGTCCCATCAATTTTTCAGTTTCTAAATTCTGACTTTAGAATCAGAAATTACAAAAATAGTAATTATAGAAGGTAGTTTTCATTTTTTTGTATCTCAGTAACTTGGACAAAATTGCGGTCACATTTTGGAATTTTCTTTATAGAATGAATGTTGCTTCAACTTTTCCATTTCTAAAATTCAGACGTCAAAATCGGAAATTACAAAATAGTAATTATGTAAGGTGGTTTTCATTTTTGTATCTTTTCGGTAACTGGGCCAAAATGACGGTCCAAGTCTGGAATTTTCTTTATAGAATATTCGCGCCAGTTTTTCGATTTGTAAAATGCTGACTTTAGAATCAGTAATTATGTAAGTGGTTTTATTTTTAGCTCCTCGAACTTCGGCAAAAGGGATCTAAGTTTGGAATTGTCTTTATAGAATATCCTTGGTTACATGGATACAATGGGGCGGTCAAGTTTGGAATTTTCTTTGTAGAGTGTGTCCCATCAATTTTTCGATTTCTAAATTCTGACTTTAGCATCGGAAATTACAAAATAGTAATTATGAAGGTAGTTTTCATTTTTTTGTATCTCGGTAACTTGGACAAAATTGCGGTCACATTTTTGGAATTTTCTTTATAGAATGAATGTTGCTTCAACTTTTCCATTTCTAAAATTCAGACGTCTAAATCGGAAATTACAAAAATAGTAATTATGTAATACGGTTTTCATTTTTTTGTATTTTTTCGGTAACTGGGCGAAAATGACGGTCCAAGTCTGGAATTTTCTTTATAGAATATGTCGCGCCAGTTTTTAGATTTGTAAAATTCTGACTTTAGAATCGAGTAATTTTTTGTAGCTCCTCGGCAACTTCGGCAAAAAGGGGATCTAAGTTTGGAATTGTCTTTATAGAATATCCTTGGTGACATGGATACAATGGGGCGGTCATGTTTGGAATTTTCTTTATAGAGTGTGTCCCATCAATTTTTCAGTTTCTAAATTCTGACTTTAGAATCAGAAATTACAAAAATAGTAATTATGTAAGGTGGTTTTCATTTTTGTATATCCTTGCAGTAACATGGATACAATGGGAGTAAAAGTTCGGAATTTTTTTGATAGAATGAGTGTCGCATCCATTTTTCGATTTCTAAAATTCAGTCTTCAGAATCGGAAATTACAAGAATGGTAATTATGTAAGGTAGTTTCGATTTTTTTGTATCTGCTTAGTAATTTGGGTAAAATGGCGGTCGAAGTTTTGAATTGGATTTATAGAACAAGTGTCGCATCAATGTCTAAAATTCAGACTTCAAGATTGGACATTGAAAAATAGTAATTAGAATCGGAAATTAAAAAAATAGTAATTACAGAAGGTAACTTGGGCAAAATGGGGGTGAACGTTTGGAATATCTTTTACAGAATGAGCTTCTATTTTACATACATTGAATTTAAAATGCCAAAGTTAGAGTTTAATATGATAAATATTTTTTTAACTACAGTATGATTTTATATCCTGAATACACATAATAGTTATTTATGTATCAAGGGCGCAAAACAGGCGTTTATGGACCGCATCGTGTAAGTAAGGCGTTGGCGTGACATAGAAAGAAGAACACCCAGTAATAATCAATTTATTTCAACAATTTTTGTTATGCCAGTGTATTAGAGTTAGACTAGTAAACGATCAAAATTTGACAAAAATTAAACTGTTAACTTGTTCAAAAAAACTTAATAATGTGTTGCGCCACCACGATGTCTTATGCACTCATTAACACGTCTGGGTATACTTCTAATGAGGTGATCGATTTCCTCCTGAGGTATCTCAGAGCCACTAGAGTTTGTGGGGGGTGGGGTAAATTGAGTAATCTTCCCATAATATCCCAGACGTTGTCTTGTTGGAATGTGCTGTTGGTGATGGTCTGAACATAAGGTACATTATGGGGCTCTACGATCTCCTGGATGTAGCGCGCAGCGATAATGTTACCTCCAATGAAAACCAAAGGTGACCTACTTCCAATACCAATAGTCCCCATACCATAACTCCAACTGTGTGGTGCACATGCCTTTCCACAGAAAATTGGGGATCTTGTCTTTCACCACGCCGTCTTTTCACCCTTGCACGACCGTCATGCATGCCCAAACAAAATCTGGACTCATCACTGAAGACAATTGAATTCTATTCTTGGTCCCAATTTGCCCGTTCTCTGCACCACGCTAGACGATCACGTCGGTGCCCAGGAGTTAGTGGTAGTACAAAATAGGGACGGTATGAAAAGAGTACAAAGTTTCTTATCCGGCGATAAACAGTTCGCATCCCAATCGCCCTTACATGTTCTGCAAACCACTGGTCCGCAATCGCCCGTGTAGACGAGAAGCGGTCCCGTAGAGCGAATACGGCGATCTTCGGCTTCTATAGTTCTTCGAGGACGTCCTGTACCTCTAGCTCTTCGTGTACGGCCCTCTTGTTTCCATGCCCGAACACATACTGCCACAGTGTTTAAACTCCGTTGCGTTCTATCGGCTATCTCTCATAGGCAAACTAGCCTCTCGTAAGCCAAGAATTCGACCCTACCAAACTCGCTTAACTACCAAAAATATTGGCGTCTTCGCGCTCGAGGCATCGTGATTCAACTAAAGAAGCTTTTGTAATGTGTTTTACACGTCTTAACTGACAACTGTAGTTACAAATGATTTTGAGGCTACGTGATCGTAAATGTTTTTGAAAGAGGTTAACGCAAAAACCGCTAAAGTAATATGGCTAAAAAATTGATCGTTTTTTATCTTAGCATAAACATATTCCCAAAAATTTTTCACAAAATATTCATTATTACTGGGTGTTCTTTTTTCTATGTCACTTAGTATATTATGCAAGATGATTTCAATGACTATTTATTAATAAATATGTATACACTAATCTGTACACCTACCTTTGAGGTACCATAGCAACTAAGTCAATAAGACTAGAATAAGTGATCGATATCTTTATCTAACTATTAACTAAATGTGAATTCTGAATTTAAAAAACGACATTTACTTTATCGCCCGCGGGCGGTGAAGTGCCATTTTACGCCCGCTAAATTGATTCATAAAATTTACTGTATAGCCCGATCTTGCATAAAATTAATTATTCCTGTGGTGTTAAGCACCACACTGTAAGAAATCAAACAAGAAATTGTACCGGGTATCCCGTTTAGTATGACCTATCCCCTTATATGAAAAAGTATAATAGGTACAAACATTTTTTTCAAATAAAAGTTGTTCATATGCATTGGAGCTTTATTTTTTTGTAAAAAATTGTCTGAAAAAAAATTATAGGTATATGTAGTAGTGACAAAAAATTACATTTTGTTAAATGGAGCACCCTGTATACTTTTGCTTAGTTAAATAGCGCTTCAAAAGATAATTTCAAAAATATAGGACAAGAGTGGTCTGCGGTTTTTTTGTTTCTGACATAAGCGTTTACCTGTCAAAAAGTGTCCAAGTACAAAGGCCTGTAAAATGGATTTTATTGGACCTGAAAGTTTTATGTGACGCCAAAAAAATTATAATTTAGTCTCTATCAATTGATGCTCTTAAATTTTAAAAGCTATCAATAAAAATCAGTGTTGCCAACATTTGAGAATTGTAGTTTTTTCGGTTTTTTTAATGTAAGAGAGCTTTACGATGATATATAATTCTACGGGTCTGTTATTAACAGTTACAGACGTCAATTTATGTTGAGACAAATGCAGAAAGCGTTGCTATAACCTCAAAAAATATTTCTGTATAAATTGGAAAATTAAAATATAGTTTTAACGAAAAAATCAACTTGATTCAACTTACAATAACTCATTGCTGTTTCATGCTATCAATAGTCTTTGAGACATAATTTGTTTGCCTCAACAATTGGATAGCCTCTCTAATTTTGCTTCTGAGTTTCTCAGTACTGGTGGATTGGCTCTTATACACCATGTCTTTGACAGAACTCCAGAAATTCGGGTTAAGTCAGGACTTCGTGCAGGCGAAGAAATATTACCATTTTCCCCAATCCACTCTGCGAATTCTCTGGTCAAAAACTTTTCTACACCAACCCCTCGGTGGCAGGGTACACGCTCTTGTTGTCAAATCAAATTTGGCATGTAGGCAAGGGGAATTTCAGTACCGATCATTTTTATGATCTCATTTTGCAGTAACTGTATGTATGTTTCGGAGTTCATATTGCCTTCAAAAAATATATGCCCTATTATGGAGTTTCTCCATATACCGCACCAAACTTTAACGGATCTTCTCTCCTGCTTTTTGGTTTCTCTTATTCTGGGTTTATTTTCATCACTCCAATAACAGATATTCTTTCGGTTGGAAATACCAGCGGCATTTGTAGATATAGACTTATCCACCCACAACATGTTTTAAAAAATTCAATCGCTAAACTACCGATCCATCAATAATGAACAGAAATTCATCCGACTATCCATATCATTTGGCTCTAGTTTTTTCGTTTTTTGAAATTTAAATCTTGTGTATTTGTTAATCTTCACATGGCCATTACAGTAGATTTTAGAGTGTATAGGTGAAGAGGCGCCTTCCTTGTTGAGGTTGTTGGATTTTCATTAAAGTGGAGTAACATGTTTAGTTGAGCATTCTCAGTAAGAAGAAGGAATGATATAGCCGCCAAATTGTTTGGCGAGTTGGAATCGTGCTATCGGGAAATTTTTCATGGAACTCAGTAATAATACGCCAATGAACGCTTTCAATTCCGACTTTTCTATCAACACATTCTGGTTTCTTTGTTGTGCATACCGATTCGACTCTGTTACAATTGTCTCTAATATTTCTTCGTCAAAAAATTTAAAAAATAAATCGCAGGGTTTTCGAGATTCGCTTGTGCTATATCTGTATCATCAAAAACATTGTTGTCAAGTGGCAAGTCATTGTCTTCCCATTTATAAATTCTTTTTTTTTTTGGGTTTAGTTACTTTAGTTCGTAATTGACATTTCAAAACTGAAAGAGGCATTTCATCTTCAGATAAGAAGCTAGGGTCACTCAAATTGTTTTCATTGTCTGATATATTCCGTAAATTAATTTCTACCGGTGCTCGAAGTTGCGACCCAGGTAAATTATTTAGATTGACAAAATCTTCCGCGCCAGAATCTTCGTCGGTTTCATTTCCACAAGCATTTTCTGGCGGAAAAAGGGTTATGCAATCCACATTCTCTACTACATCTTCATCGTCTTCCAACATTACTAATGCCTCATTCAGAGAAAATCCCCTAAAACAATAATGAAGTGACTGTATAAGTGCCCACCGTACTACCTATAGTACATTAAAATATAAAGGTTATAAAAGTTACTCTAAAATAATTTTGTGAAATTTTTTTTTTCATTACGCGAATCTTACATGTTTTGTATATATTATATGATATATAACTAAAATTTAAATTAATTTAAAATTAGCAAAAAAACCTTACCTTGAAAAACGTATTCCATAATCTGCCATTGTCACAGTTTAACAAATTTTAGCCGCTAATAATAATCACTATGCAGTTACAAACGATAACTTTTACATCCACTCACATGCACTGCATCTTACTAAATAACCTCAAGCAGTATAGAACGTATTGGGTTGCAGGTTTAAACAGGATTGAACAAGTTGTAGTACGGTGGGCATATCTGGGTTAAACTATAATGTGAATGAATTAACAATATGAAATACCTGATGTAATTTCTTTTACATTTTGGGTGTCACTGGAACTTCAGCAGATAAGAAAATGCTGTCGACTCATCACTTTAAATTTATTGCGCAATTTTAATGGAAGTTGAAGTAAACATCAGATTGATATGCTGGTAATTCCAAATATATTGAAATTTCTTTATAAACCTCCAAACTGAATTGATTTTGTATGGTTCAAAGTAAAATTTGGTAATTCTAATCACACTTCGTATTAGCAAAGCTATTGCATCATCTTGCAAAGTTAACGTTACAATAAAATTAAACCCAATGTAAAATAAGTGGTAAGAGTATAAGTAAAGTTGAGTTGCCTGTGTCGTAAATGTCTGATAAATTTAAAAACTCACCATATAAATGTGGCACTCTAAATAAAAAATTAAACAAAGCGAAAATGCCTTCTATTTAAACACGTAGTTCAAGCAATGAATGAAGGACGCTCAAAGTAACCCTGCGCAATGACCGAAAATGACTCTAAAGAGCGGAAAGGGATGTGCAGTAAATAATAATTGAAATAATTTAGTAAAAGAACTAAATGAAGATTTTACGCCAATAAGGTATGCAACTAACGCTACACAAAATGCACCTAAGTTGTCAATATGAACGTAAATTTTAAACATACATAAAAAGGTTTGTTACAACATTATTTGAACAAATTAAGCAAGATTAGTAATCTAGTTTTGACAGAGTTCTACTTTTGATAAATAAATTACTTGTAGCGCTTAAACTGTGAATAGCAGCCCCAATGATACGCTATATCATCGCTTGAAATGCTCTATTAGAAGATGTGTTCATATACCTATAGGGTGTTACACGTAACAAATGGAGAAAAACTAGAATTCTCAAATGTTGGCAACACTGATTTTTTATTGATAGCTTTTAAAATTTGAGAGCATCATACAACTGTAAAAAACTATACTGAAGGCATGTTCGAATTTGTCTCTCAAAAACTGAATGATAGCGATATCCTTCACTCAGTTTTTAAACCTTTTACGCAGACGTGTGCAAATACTAATTGTATACATAGCACTAATCAACAACTGAAAAGTCCGTTCGCCTACCTCGTATAGGTGACGCTGGACGGGCGAATCTTACGCTTGGCTGTCAGTGTGTCTCTGCTGGCTGTGGCTAGGTCGAGCCTCAGCGCATGCGCGATGTCATTGTTTAGAAGTCACCCACTCACTGGAGCCTACTACACTCCCTCCCCACAATCACAACCACGAGCTGCGAGAGACGTGCCCGGTGCCCCATGATCGATGGTCGTCTGTAGCGTTGTCACCAATGTCGCGTAGTGTTGCCATGTTGTTTATTTTATTATGCTAAGACGTGAGTTTATTAACATTTGTTAACGTGTTTCCGTGTTTGTAATAATACCGTATGTGTTGTGTGTGCCTACTATGAGTCTTAAACTAAAACTTAGTGGGGCACAGTTTAGAAAAAAGCGTGAAGAAAAATACGATAGAAATGAAAAAAATCATATAGCAGGTTCCTAAAATAACAACCTTTTTTTCACGCAATGCGGAGTATGGAAATGTGAAGGTTAATAATTTAAAAATAAATGACAGTTTACCGTCAGTTTCTCCTGCTTGTGAAACTGAAGCAGAAATAGCTTTAGAAAGTGGGGAAACTGATTTTGTGTTTGATTTGGATCCTGCTTTGTGGAATGTAAATGAAGAACTACGAGATTATATATGTACTAATGGTGTGGTACAAAATTCATATTCAGACTTTAATCGATCTAAAAGACAATATTCTAACAAAGTTCGTTGTCTGTCCAAGAGCTCATTTTTCAAAAAACTCCAAAATGGTGAAACAAAAAACAGAAAGAGGCTGATTTATTCACCATCAAAAGGATGCGTTTTTTGCTTTCCATGTATGCTATTTGGAGAGTCTGATACGACGGGCGCATTTCATAGCGGACACAATGGTTGGAAAAATGCTAATCGACGAGTTTTAGAACATGAAAATAGTTTCAATCTTAAAGATAACTTAGAGAAACTAAAACTTAGAGGTAGTTTAAAAGGCCGTGTTGGCAGCCAGCTTACTGAGGCTCTCGAACCAGAGATACATTATTGGAGGGAGGTACTTAAGCGAGTAGTGGCGGCAGTTAAATGTTCAGGGTCTGGCATTACATGGTACTCATGAACACCTAAAAAATCTTGACAGTGGGAAATTCCACGGAGTATTGCAATTCCTAGCTGAATTCGACCCTTTCATGGCGGAACAGTTGAGGCAATATGGCGATAAAGGTTCCGGAACTACATCTTATATTTCAAAGATAACATTTGAAGAACTTATTGCTCTTATGGCAGACAAGGTTACAAACACAATTACAAAAGAAGTTAAAGAAGCTACATACTTTGGTATAGTATTAGACTCCACACCGGACATATCACATGTTGATCAACTGACTTTAGTACCCAGATATGTTGCAGTGATGGCGTTCCAATTGGAAGGTTTATTTGTTTTGTGCCAAATGTGGGCCATAAAGTTGACGAAATCGTCAAATCAGTTCTAGAACTCTTTGGAAAACTTGATTTGGACATTTCTAATTGCAGAGCACAGTCATACGACAACGCTTCAAATATGTCTGGCGTGTATACCGACGTTCCGACTCGTATCAAGGAGCTTAATCCTCTAGTGGAGTATGTGCTATGCTCAGCACATTCTCTAAATTTAATAGGTTCTTGTGCAGCAGAATCATGTAAAGAGGCTACTTCATTTTTTGGATTTGCTGCAGTCACTTTTCAATTTTTTCAGTGCTTCAACCCACAGATGGGCTATCCTACAGAAAAATTGTACCCTTAGGTTACAAAGCCTATCTAAGACTCGATGGTCTGCTCGTCACGACGCATGCGGAGTTGTAAGTGAAAATACAGAAGGTATTTTGGAAAGTTTGAAAGAAATTTCTACTAACTGTGATGAGAAACGTTCAACAAGGAATGAAGCCAATGCTTTGAGAGAAAAGTTGAATTCCATGGAGACAACATTCATGTCAATTTTATGGAGTGCCATATTGGAAAGGTTTAACAAGGTGAAAACTGCAGTATGAAACTACAGAGCTAGGGAAGATTATTAGTTACTATGAACCTCTTTGTGGTTTTCTTTAAGAAGTAAGAGAAACCTTCGATAGCCTAGAAAAAGCAGCAAGAGGCAAATGTGGTAGGAAGGAGTATGTAGCAGACAACCGACGCAAAAGGAAAATATCTACCAAGTTTGATGATTATAGTGGACAAAACGGTGATGTTGAATTTGAATCCACAGGTTCTGATAACTATCGTGTGAACACTTTCAATGTCATATTAGATAGCTTACATTCCGAACTCAAGAGACGTGGAAATAAATACACTCAACTATACAACAAGTTTGGATTTTTTGAAGTTGTTAAAGGACTAGAAACCTCAGAAATCACCAAACATTCAGGAGAACTATTGAGATTGTACCCCGAAGATCTAAAGCCAGTTTTTATTGACGAGTGTTTAAATTTGTAACACTTTTTGGTGCAAAATAGTCCCAAAGAAAAAACAGCAGACTTTAACGGACATTATCAAGGTTTTGCGTCATTTTGATGCTGTTGAAATCTACCCAAACATTGACATTGACTTAAGAATGGTCCTTAGTGCACCAGCAACAAACTGTACAGGAGAAAGATCCTTCTCTACCCTTCGTCGTGTGAAAAACTACTTATGAGTTTCAACCAGCCATGATGGATTGACATCATTAGCCTTGCTCAACATTCCTTTTATAAATTGACTTTGATGTCTCACATCACTTATAAAAAAACTGTAAGTCCTACTTTTTTATCAAGTGGTTTTCCGTAAATGTTTTTGTTATACGCTCCTTTTTAATCTTGTTGCACTTCAAAAAGTTCTTTTTACAGTTGAAAGATAGACTAAACAGACTTTTACTACATATGTTTTTTTAAAACCAATTTGTTATAATTTTATGATTTATTAGAAGAAAATTTAAGTCTTGAATATTAATATCAGTTTAATTTGAATAATTCATTATGCATAGTTGTAGGTTGTATGATGTAATGTATATGGATATCTGTAAGTGTATAATGAGTACCTATTAAATATTAAAAGGTTTAAACTTATTTTAATATCTCGTTGGCCTATTTATTTATAGTTTATAAACCCAAATTTAGAAACAGTTGATTCTATCGTTATTTAAATTTATTTAATTGATTTTACTTCATGATAAATAAGAATAAAATAAGAATTACCTTCACAAAGACCTTTCTGAGGTCTAAATTCTGCCTTCTTCACGTTGGTATGAAAAGGGACCGGCGGCAAAAAACCACGGGCTTAGGAGTGTATAAAATCTAAATCCGGCCCTGCCAACGGCCATGTTATACTGAATTGATCGTCTTATTTTATACTCGCTACCGAAAATTAAGTTGGAGCACTGTCAATACACACTGAAAACGCGATTGCAAATTATTGCGCAATCTTTTTATTACCACCAATTTAATAACTTTTTATTATTTATTGTAGGCTTTTATTATTTTAATAAGGAAGGTAATTGCTCTTCTTCCCTATTATACACCATATGTTAGCTGACTATATTTCTAAATTTAGGGTAAGTTTATTATTACCTTGTAATCCGTGCCTCGGCGACGAATTACAGTGATCGCTTATTTACAGCAACTGTTTCTGATCGCTTACTTAACGCGACTGTTTCTGATCGTTTACTTAACGCCACTGTTTCTGATCGCTTACTTCATGCGATTGTTTCTGATCGCTTACTCTACGCGACTGTTTTAAAAACTGCACATCATTATGACAGAGTCATTCCCTTCTCCTGAAACGCATTTATGCACTTACAAATGCCGCGTATTTTAAATATTTTCAAATTGAATATATAGATAACTTATTGAAATAAACTCAATGTTTTCATCTTAATATTAATTACATTCAAATACAAATAAACAATAACCATTTCTTTATCCAGAAAAATAATATACTTAATCTATCTAATCTCGTATAATTTAGCCCGAATTTTTGATTTTTCTAAAGCTCCCGTTACATGTTCACGTTTTGAAACCTGAACTATCAAATTTGAGGTAATTAATAATTATTAATTTTTACCAAACATTTTTATGAAAACACCGGTTGTAGAAAAAATGTGTGTAATTCGAGCACAAAGTGACTTAATACTCAAATAGCTATTTCATGCGAACTAACTTGGGTAACGTGGTAAGAGATATAAAACTGATTGTTACATGTACAAAGCATTGAACAGATACGAAGCTTTCAGTATATTTTTTATAGGTATATGGAAAGCATCAATTGATAGGAGACTGAATTACAATTTTTTAGGCGCTATGTAAAAGTTTTTAGGTTCAATAGCATCCATTTTACAGGCCTTTGAACTTGGACACTTTTTGACAGATAAACGCTTGTAAGTCAGAAACAAAAAATCGCAGATCCCTCTTGCCCTATATTCTTGAAATTGTCTTTTGAACCGCTATTAAATATGCAATAGTGTACAGTGTAACAACCCATTTTGAGTTGAATTAAAATATACCGTAATTTACGTTCTTCGTTCATTTAGTTGTAAATAAAAAAAGTTTTTAATTATTAATGAATATAAGTGTGTGGTAGGCAACTTAATTTACATTTTGGTGTAATTTAAGTGCATATCTTAGGGGTTTATATTCCCATATCTTTGAATTAATTTTTGCGCACATTTTTTTGCGCACCGCTATATCACCTGATTCGTAAGCGTCCTTTCGAACATTACTTGATGAACCTTATATTGATTAGGAAGCCATTTTTGGGTTTCTACCTAAATTTTGTAAAAAGTGCCATTGATTTAATGGTAAGATACTTTTAACTTGTATTATATTAAAATCTAAAACATTTGCTTTTTGCAGGCACTTTTACTTTTATCATTTATACCTTTTTTTTTACTTTTGGCATTTTCGATGCTTATGATTACAATTTTGCAAGTAATTCAGATCTAAATTTAGATCACATTTTTTATTTGAACTTTCGAGGGATTATTCAAGTTTCACGAAGATAAATTTGTAAGAAGTAAAATTCAACTTTGGTATGGTTTACAACGTACAGCATTGTTATTACGACATATTGCACAATATTGGTGCAAATATTACATCACCTTTGGTTTACATTTCCGTATTTCTTTAGATACCAGAGGTTATCAAAAAGTTGTGCACAAAATTTTCGAACAGGTATTTATATCCTAATAATTTAGTAATTTAAGGTTATTACAACTAGTTTTTAAGATATATTTTGTATAATTCTACATTTAAACGTTTAATAAACATAGTTTGTATATCTTTTATTTTGACATTTTGGTGAATTTTTTTATTGTATCCTCGGTTTAGTTATTCCGAGCATAATCAAAAAATAACTTGGCGTCCGAGATAATTCTTATTATTGTTACATTGCAGTTACTATATTGATGTTAAGTGGAAATAACTAAGCTGGAATTTGTGGTAATTAAGCAAATCAAAAAAAGCATGAACCTATCCTGCTTTAATCTACCGACGGAGGCAACGGCATTATCTTTTATTGAGTGTTTTGGATTTCTGGTTAGTTTAACGGTTTGTTTTGGAGAACATTTGCACCCATTTATTTATTATTAAATTATTTACACCACTATACTTATAACAGGGTGTTCCATTTATCAAAATGTATCTTTTTGTCATCACTCTGTATATAGACTTTTTTCACAAAGTTCCGATGAGTATGAACAACTTCTATTTGAAAAAAAATCTTATACCTATTTTACTTTCTTATATAAGGGATAGGTCATACTAAACGGGCCACCTGATACAAATTAAGCCTGTGACTACAATATTTGAGCACAGTTCATAACGTCGTATTAAGTATAATGTAGTCTTGATTGAAGTAATATGAATATTATTTTTTTACAGGAAGAAATTAGTATCGCTGCAATCAGAAATAACCACATTACAAAAATTTGATGAACCCACTGTACCTGAAATAGAACAAAATGCAAAAAGTAACACATCATCTGAAAGTGTACAAATTTTACGTAAAAGTGAACGTAGCAAACGCAAAAAAATTAAAGCTAAAGAAACTGTCGAGATTAATGCAGAAGAAGAAATTAAAAGCAATCTAATATGCAATAATGATAAATTATTAGAAGAAGAAATAAAAAATGAAAACGTAAATATAATTTTAGAACGAGTTAATGCTGATGAAATAACACCTCTTAACGATACTGTGATTGACACTGAATTAAATTGTACCAAAGGTAAAGAGAATAAAATTCGAAAACATCGTAGAAAACAAAAACAAGGTTCGGAGAAAGTTAATACGCTGTTAGAAAAACAAAAGAAAAAGACTAATAATTATGATATTAGAAAGGCTCCTGAATTAAATGAGCAGGTGGAGGAGAAGACTGAGGTTTCGGACGAAATTGATAATGATAGTGATTTAAGTAATCAGAGAGTTGCCATCAAAATCAAACTGTGCTGTACATGTGGTACTCGTCATATTCAAGACCAGTGCCCCTTACAAAATCCTCATTATATAATAAAAGACAGCTTGATGTATGATGAATGGTTGCAGAAATACAAACCTTTATACGATGAGCAATCGAATTTGGATGATTTGCAAGAGAGCAAGGAGAACATTACATTTGCTTTTTTATCGTTACCTTCCGGTATTCATTTAAATGATTCAAATGAAGATTTATGTATTTTTAGCAGTATTAATATTAAGGAATTTACACAATTTGGGCCTTTATTAGGTAAAACAGTTAAAGAGGTTGATATTTCGGAAGATTTCAATATGAAATATTTATGGGAAATTTATTTGGATAAATGTCATATTTACATAAATACTGAAGATGTGAATGAATCAAACTGGGTTAGATTTGTACGACCAGCACCTACTAGAGAAGAAAGAAATGTTACAGTGATTTCAAGGAATTGTGAGCTATTTCTAGTTAGTACAAAGGAGATAATAGCAGGGGAAGAGTTATTGTATTGGCAAGATGATCTGTTAAATACCAGCAAAAAGAAAATGGAAAAAACAAGTATGTATGGCTAATAATGAGTAACTGTCAGTACTATTAATTGGGTACTGGCACAACCTATTACCAGAATAAATAAATTCTGGTATAGTTTATATGTACCGGGTGTCTCACGGTGAAGGTCCATTAGAAGTATTTCACAGACTACTTTGATTGAAATTTTGAGAATTTGGGCAAGTGTTTTCAGACATGCCCTACTCACATAGGGCATGTAATAATGGCATCCACGTACCACTTACGGTTATACCGGAAGTTGACCTTATGTTCGCTATTTTAAACGGAACACCCTGTATATTGTTGCAATTTTGAATCCTACGTAACGTTTTTTAGGTGGACTTTTAAGTTTCCCTGTTCCTAAAACTAACCGATTTTAAGGTACAATTTTTTTTTCAAAAAATTAAAAGAAACAATAACCATGTGCATTTTATAGTAAGAAAGATAGGGCGGCAATATTCATAGGAGGACTAGCTGAATCTCTAAGCTCCCATGTATACTTTCAAAATATATAAACTTAAATGCTAACAGGGTGCTGGAAATTTAATGCAGAGTTTAGTTAAATTTAAACATTCATAAGTTGGTTTTTTCAAATAATACACCCTGTATGTTTTTCATTATTCTGGTACAAAATTCTGTTGATGGGGTGATTTCAAAGTTGGAGGTATTCTTACACTAGCGAATAGGGCTTCAAAAAGTATTTTTTTCCTTTCACGTTTTTTCGAAATATTAAACATCAACGGAGATATAGGGTGTCAAAGTTTTATTAAAAAAATAAATTTTATTATTAACTGCCAAACTACTTGAGATAATTAAACAAAATTTTGCAGGTGTCAATAGCTACGTGGGAGGGGAAATTCTTCTATAAATGAAATATTTTCAGGTTTTTGGAAAAATCAGTGGCGTACCATTTTTTTAAAATAGTAAACAACTTTTTTATACGCGCGCCACTGGTAAACCCAAAAATATTTTATTTATTGAATTTCCCTTCCATGTAGCTATGGACACCTGCAAAATTTTGTTTAATTATCTCAAGTTAATAATAGACTCTAATTTTTTTAAATAAAACTTTGACACCCTGCGTATCTCCGTTCATGATGCCAAAGGAAAAAAAAAATATTTTTTGAAGCCCTATTTGCTGGTGAAAGGATAACTCCAACTTTGGAATCACCCTATATAAGGTTCCCTGTACCTATACCTTCAAGTTTTAAGTTATCTACTGTTTTTTGTGTAATCAACTAAAATCATGTAATTTATAATAATAATTCTTTATTCTTCTGTAAGTTCTGTTACAAGCCAAAAAAAAAAAAAAAATTAGTGAAAAGAATCCAAAATAGCACTAATGTTTTAATTACAATATAATTCCACAATTTTTTTTATTATAATAATTTTTTCTCAATGTGTTTCAATACAACACGTATTATTACTGAGAGAAAATATATAAGTAAATTAATAACAATTAGTTATGGTAACAAATTATATTTCTGTTTATGTTTATAAATTCGAACGCTTCCCAAACATCTAATTTTGTGTTTTGTGTTACAAAAATGTAACAATTTTGGAGATATTCGGACTTTATAAACATAAACAGAAAGTATCTTTAACCCATATAACGCTGAAACTATTTTTTTTTGTCAAGTCATAGGAGAAAGAGAACGGGCTACGTCGGACGAGCTTCAGATCGAGGACTCAATACGAATGCCGTCGTATGCGTGATGCACGAAATCGAGCTTCACACTGCTAAAATAATCGTTCATTAAAGAATGATATTATTTTATCGGTCGATTTACTAAGAATATTCTGCTGTCCTCATTTATATGTACCGTAAATTGTATCTCGACTGAGAATTTAATTATTTATTAATTGGGATTAAACTACGTAATAAATGCGTGTACTTTAATAGAATAGACATTAGCAATGGAAACATTTGGTATTAGTCACGTCTCAGTAACTGTCACAATATCATATTTATTTGTCAAAACATGTAACTTGAATTCTGAAAAATTATGTATTAGTGAATGAACATTTAAATGTGCCATTTTAAAAAATGAATGTACTCTAAACAATAACAAAACGACTTACATTCTTATAAATAACATCCACAGTTGCAATTGCGATAGATATATTAATGTGCATTTTTAAATTACGATACATTTTTCATTAAGAACACCTTACTTTATTATGCACTCGCATAAAAATAGTGCCACCTTTTTTCCACAAAAATTTTACATTATTGACTTTTTTATATTCATTGGCTTTTTGAAATAGTACCTTATTATTTTTTTTTCTACACGTCATGAATTCATCTTTGTCAATTCTTCTAACAAACTTTACTATAATTTTCGTAGCCTGACTGTTGCTTGCTTTCTTGCCAATTTAATGACATACATCTATGATATCATTCCTCACCTCAAAATTGACAATGTAACCTATTGCTTGGACAACTGATAAGTTAGGTTCCGGTATTGTTATGAGAATACTGCTCGATATCTCCAATTCTTTTTTTTAATGTCAAATTTTCTTTATGTAGTACTTGAGATTGTATTTCCAATGTTTCATATTCTGTTCATATATCTTGCAAATCAAGTTTTTCATTAATTTCATCTACCATATTATAACATTCATTGATTGAATTTGAGCATTCTTTGACTTCTTGACGAATTAACTGTGGCTGCTTCATAATCTCAAATAACATAGGTTCTTTTTTATTTATTCAGTTTTCACATGCCCACTTGTCATCCACTGCATCAAGAGATACATCCGCACAAGACGTGATACTTAGCTTTACGTTCAAGACAAGTGTTGTACTTCTATTGAATCCCCTATCACATATGGAACATAACTCTGCTATGTTTACTTGAATGATAATGTTGTATGTTTGGATATTTACGATAATTTTGATGCACACTTATGAAAATTAATACTTCATGTCTACTACACTTAAATTTATACAATTCAAACGTTTTCGTTAATTCAAAATAACTATTTGTGCAATTATCTTTTTAAATTGGACAAGAACTCTCTCTGTAATCCCTTTATTTCGTATATTAATATTATCCACACCTGTTCTAAACTAAATCTTGCAAGATATGGTGGCTATTTATGTAGAATAATATTATGATATAAACAGGCAGTCTAAGTAAAATTGATTGCGCATATTAAGCCATCCAACATTAAGCGATTTAGAGGTTATACACCGTGTCCACAAATAATTATTGGCGGATTTCATAACGCTATAGCTTCACTAATCCTTAACCTAATGCACGATTCAACCACCATTGGAAAGAGAGAAGTCTGAAGTCTAAATGCACTTGATGTGACTACCACGTGTGATACGGCAGACGTCCAGACGGTGATCCCATTTACGCCAAACCCTCTCAAGCATATCTTGTGTGATGTTGTCAATGGCTGCAGTAATGGGCCTTCTCAATTCCGCCAACGTCGCTGGAAGTGGAGGATTGTGAACACTATCATTGATGTAACCCCACAGGAAGAAATCACACACAGTAAGGTCAGGTGAACGTGCAGAAGGTGTTGTCTGCGGGTGTTGCACGGCTAAGCCATTGACCTGGCAGGATTCAATTGAGATATCCACGGACATCCGTATGTCAATGTGGAGGGGCACCATCTTGTTGGAATATAAATCCCTGTTACACTTCGTCGTCCGTCAGTTGGTACTAACCAATTTTGTAACTGGCGGACGACGAAGAAGAACAGGGATTTATATTCCAACAAGACGATGCCCCTCCACATTGGCATACGGACGTCCATGGATACCTCAATCGAATCCTGCCAGCTCGAGGAATTTGCCGTGCAACACCCGCAGATAACACCTTCTGCACCTGACCTTACTGTGTGTGATTTATATCACACGTGGTGCTCACATCGAGTGCATTTAGACTTCAGACTTCTCTCTTTCAAGTGGTGGTTGAATTGTGCATTTATGTTGAGTATTAGTTACAACTATAGCGTTATGAAATCCGCCAATACTTTGTGGACACGTTATGCTGAAATTTACACTTATTGTATAGGTATATATAGTGTAGAGAACAATTTTGTATTTTCTGTACTCTACTATTATCATTGTAGGTCGTGCAAGAACAGAACACAGAGCAAGAAAATGTAAACTGCCATAAAACTAATGAACTACGAAGCATACTTTTAATTTTGGTTGAGATTTATGGTGATACAACAACCGAAGATTTATCGTAAATTTTTTGCTCAATTCACAATAGTCAGTTAATTTTGAAAATACATGTATCATCAATATAGGTGTGATAATTACAATAATTGACAAAACTATTAAAGTTTAACGTGTAAATACTGAATAGCAACGGTCCTAAAATTGAACTTTGTGGGACGCCACAGCTTACCTCAACAGGATTAGATATGATATCATTCAGTTTAACACACTGATACCTATTAGTTAGGTAATCTTGTAGAAAATCGATGGCACACTAATTCAGACCAATAAGTGTAAAATATATTGTAACATTTGTTGGTTAATGGTGTCAAAGGCTTTAGTGAAGTCAAGCAGTACTAGAATTATATGCTCACTTTGATCAGTTGCATGTAATATGTCATCATTTATTTTAAGAAGTGCTATGTTGCAACTAAATGGTGATCTGAAGCCCAACGGTGTTTGAGGTAAGATATCGAATGTAGCTAGATGATTCTTAAGCTGCATGCTAATTTTTTTTCTAGCAATTTTGATACTGTGGGTAATATATTTATTGGTCGTAAATGCTTGAAGTGTGATTTTTTATTTTTGCTATAAGTATTACATAAGCTGGCTTCCAAGAGGTCAGAAATATGTTTTGTGATATGCAATTTAATATACGCATTATATTGGATGCTAAAGCCATCTGGCCCAATGCATTTTGACTGAATTTTATAATATACATTCTACTGTATCACAATCAACTGTACAAAAATTTAATTTAGATCCATTACCAGTTTTTGTGCTATTTAAATAAAAATTGATTAACTCGCTATTGTCTATCTTGCTTGGATTTGGTACACTATCCACGAAAAACTTATACCGTTAACATCTCGCAAATCTATTGGGACTTCATTACAACTAGAGCGTTTAATCCTAATAATTTTAATTCTTTCCAAAGACCTTTGGAGAGTTTGAGATTGGAAAATTTTAATTCATTAGCAATTGCTAAAGTGATGTAATTAAGCAACAATTTGTAATAATCCCAATAGTGTTGTGTTCCGGAATTTACAATTTGCTTTATCTTTTAAGAATTGCAATAATCTTACATTATCAGTTAGCCATGGATTGTGAGGTTTTGCAACTTTTAACATTCGGACAGACATGTGCGTGTTTCTTGTGAGGATGACTATGAAATGCTTAGTAAAACTCCAAAACAAACAACTAAGCTATCACCAGTTTATTTGTTATTAGTTTTTTCACAGTGCCAGTATTAATTTAGCGTTTATAAGAAATGGCATATGAAACAAATTCAAATGCTGATATGTTAAACTTACTATTTATTCACTGACGTAGCAATGAGATTATAAACAGAACATACACAGTTTTTAATGAGGCATGTCCCAATTTGCCACCAATGAGCAGAAAAACGTCTAAAAAATCTACTTAATGCTTAGTAATACATAATTTTAATTAACTATGTTTATAATGACAATGTCCTTAGCAAAAAAAACAAACTAAAACAGTCATGTGTTCTATATGACCTCCATTAGCAGTTAAACACTTGTGGATTCTAGAGATAACACAATCAGTTACCGGTTTTGCTATGTCATCTGCAGGCAATTCATGGATTGCTCTTCCTATTCCAAATTCAAGCAATTAAATCTTCTTTTGAAACTATGGGTGTAGAATAAACTCTTTGTTCCCTTACACCCCAAACGTAAAATTCTAATGACATGAGGTTGGGGGAATTCACTAGCCAATTCCACACTCCTAGACGTCTCATTCATCTATCTTCAAACATTTAAGTCAGCTGTTGATCGATTTGTGTATGACAGTAAGATGTAGCCCCGTCTAATTGGTACCAACATTTCCTTAGCTGGTCTAAGGTCCAGAAAATCTGCCACAACCGTTCGTAAAGTATTGAGATACATGTCTGCATTTAAATTTTTTTCATAGATTTGGGAAGCAATCTAGTTATCTTTAATTAGTCAAAAAGGATTTACACAAAATTTATTTTGAAAGTGTCATTCCCGGATAATATAAGGATTTTCAGATAACCACAGAGTATTATTTTTAATAAAGGACCTTCTCTCATAAATTTTGACTTGTCTGTCCATATAATGGATCTTCTTGGTATTGCACTAACATCATTTCACAAAATTGTACACTTTGGACAGTGTCATGCGGATGAAGAGCAGAAAGTAACTTAAATTTGTATGGATGCATACCATTAGTTGTTAGTATTCTGTGAATGGATGCTCGTGATATGCCTAAATCATATTCTGGATTAACATTAAGATAGACTAACACATTTATTACATTATCTTCAGTTGAAGCAATTGGCTTTGGTAAAATACTTTTTGCATTAATTCGACCATACTCTAGTTAGTTTTTTGGTGTTCTGTTTATAATACCATTGCAACGTCTGTCAATAAACAATAAATTTTAATATCGGCATTTGAATATGTATTATGTTCCATTTCTTATAAACCATAAATTAAGCTGCCACTACAAAAATCTAACAACAAATAGCTGTAGACAGTTTAGTTGTTGTTTTGCAGTTTTGTTAAGAATGTCACAGCCATCCTCATACGAAATTACATGATTTTAGCTGATTACCCAAAAAACAGTAGATAACTTAAAAAGTTGAATAGATAGGTATAGGGAACCTAATATCGTTTGAAAGAGAAAAGAAATTTTTCTAAGAGAATAATGAAAAACATTTGAAAAAACCTACTTATGAAGGTTTGAAAATTAGCTAAACTGGACATTAAATTTCTATCGACTTGTATGCAATTAAGCTTTGTTCAAAGTATAGATGGGAAGCTTAGGTATCCAGCTAGCCCTCATATGAATATTGCTGTCCTATCTTTCTTACTGTAAAATACACATGGTTTTATAATTACGGTTTTTTAAAATTCTTTTTTAAAAAAAAATATCTTAAAAACTGTTGGTTTTAGGAATAGGGAAACTTGAAAATTTACCTAAATTGTTACGTAGAGTCCAAAACTCCAATAATATACAGGGTGTTCTATTTTAAATACTAAAGATGCCGCCAACTTCCGGTTTAACCGGAAGTGGTGCGTGGATTCCATTATTTTACTTAAATCGGGCATGCCCGAAAAGACTGATGCCTAAATTTTCAAAATTCCAATCGCAGTCGTGAGACGCCCTGTATATACATTATGCTTGTTTAATATGCCCTCTGTGGATTAAGGCTTTATTATTAAAGATAGAAAAAATTGTTTCAGACATGAGTTTTAGACAGTAGTAGTGTGTATATTTTACAATTAACAATGTGTATACAAAGTGTTGCATAATTACAGGAGACACTAAACTTGTATTTCATAATGTGACATTTTTTTTACTTCCCTATAATTTTTCTTAAAGGATACAAAAAATTACTTGCTAAACCTTTAGTTATGATTTACACTGCTTGTGTTCCAACATTTTTCCTATTGTCTGGAAGCGTTTCAAAATTACTCTGATACTTAAAAGTGAATGTCAATCATTTCACAATTACCGCCCTGTTGCCGTAATGTCTACACTATTATTTATCGTTAAAACAACATGGCTTCATAGCAGGTAGGTCTACGTTCACTAATCTTATGAACTCGGCATAATTTATTTTGACTAACCTGGACAGTGGATACCAAATACTGACTTAGCAAAGGCATTTAATAGGATAAATCAAGCTACTTTCTCATGGAGTACTACTTAATGTTGTACTTCAACTTAAGTCCTATTTAATATGTCGTAGTCATTATGTCTGATACAAAGAGTATAAATCTAGAGAGTATTTACTTAATTCGGGGGTAACCCAAGGGTCAGTGATAGGTCCCGGAAATTTAGATATCCTGAAAAATGAAATCAGGAAAATTGAAGAAACTAACACCAATCAATTGTAATTACAATACTGTTTCAATTTCATTAATGCTTTTTTATACTCTGTAAGTAGAAAATAAATTGAGTCTTCGTGAGTATTGTTGAGACGCCCCGGAATTTTAAATAAATCACCCTAACCACCGTGGTTGTCTTCCAAAACACACGTAAACTATCTTGAAGTTTTCCGAATGAAATTATGTTTTTTGAAATATTTTGTATTTATTGCAAGTATAGTCGAAGAAAGTGTCTCTATTTTTTAACGTTGAGTTCAGATGTAATAAAAGATTTGAACCTTTCCATTAAAAAAAAGGCCTTTTTTCGATTTTTGATATCGCTATTAGAAACATTGTTTTGAGCACCATGTATAAAAATTAGCGAATATATATTTAGTAGTATCGCTTACATTCCGGCGTCTCTTATGCACTATCCAAATTATATAAAAAAAAAACGCCACGTATTGTTAGGTCTGTAAGTGTTACTTTTTACCGAAAATTTTAAATAAACCGCTGAAGTTAGGCATGGTATATGAAATGTTTTTAATTTTACTCTCTAGAATCCATATGTTCATTAAAAAATAGAAAGCTCGATTTAAATTAAACGAGTTAAGGTCGACTTCCGATATAACCGAAAGTGCCACCATTTTGAAAATGTTTTTGCCGAATGGTCCCTATTGACGTTAGTATGCTACCAAATTTTCAAAATTTTAAAATTTCCACTTCTTCGTAAATCGATTGTTTCAGTTCGTTGTAGGATACTCTGCATATTAACAGAAGGATTAGGTAATCATACATTTTCGCGAATTGATTATAAGCCCCTGTATTTAGTTAAAATGACTATTTGGTGTACAGGGTACGTTAAAATAGGATGGTCACTTTTTATCAAGGTGTTCAAATGAAGCACCCTGCACATTATATGGTCATTCAATTCCTTTGATTTAATTCGCAGCTTTCTGTTTAAAATCGATTATTTTCAATTAGGCATTTTCAAGTACGTCACACTGACGTCACAAGCTCCGCCTCTAACAGCTGATTGGACAACTTTTGTTAGTGTTTCATAGGAACCTACGTGTTTTGCTGTGATTTTTTAGTTTTCTCCAGAAAAAATCGTGGTAATTGACTTATTGTAGTGTTAGTATGTATTGTTAAGATATTTCATAGTTAATTAGTGAACATTATTAGTGTATATTATAGTTGGGTTAGATTTTATGAACACGTATTCGTGCCTTTACGACATTGTAATAGAAATTTGTAAGTATTTTGTTACTTGCTTTTAAAGTAAAGCCCATGCGAAGTTTGGTAAATTTCAGAAAAAAATGGCTTTAAGTGATTCCACCATATACTTGTGAAATATAAGATATCGAGCCTGCTGGTGTTACACCTATGAAAACTTTGATAGTGATAATGTTTATAGGTAGACCAAGTTGTGCACTATATTTCCAATTTTTTGTCTTTTGCAATTTGATTTCGAAGTAATCTATAATTATGGTGATTCTATTGCCAAAGGTCTGTTTAAAACATAAGGTGGCATTGCTTTTATTAATTCTCTTAAAGCCATAGAATAAATTCACATATGTAGTTGAAAGTACATTACATTTATTGTCGAAGAAATAGTTGGAATACTAACATTAAATGTATAATAAAACAAAGTAAAATCTAACTTTAACCTGAGTTTTATTAACACTATCAAAAAATGATTGAATTTATTTGTATTATTATATTATATTGAAAGCCTTATAGCTTGGTATCACAGTGTAGTAACGAATCTATAACATACATATTTTAACATACCATAGCCAAAAGAGCCTTATCTTGAATGTAATTCTTTAATTTAACGACTTTGATGATAACTAAGTTATAAATCGCACGAACTTTTCAATATTATGTAGGATAATTGTTCACTTCATTCACGTATTTCTGGTGAATTGTATCAATACAATCATCATCTTTAAGTATTAGTACAGAAACATTTTCACCGCCTACGATTTTCGATAAAATTGTCAGAAAACAATCACATCCCATAAAAATGTGTGTTAAAGTTGTCCAACACCAGGCAAGGTCATACATTGTGACGTCACTTGAAAATATCTAATTAATTCTTAATAATTCGAATAGGTTGTGAAATAGAAAAACTGAAAATAACAGTGTTTTAAACGTTTTGTAATATGTTTTTCTCAGCAAGTGATCAAAATTTTCTCAAATACGATAAAAACTGGCACCTTATTTTTAGCCGCATTAAAATTTAGATCTGTATTTAACTATGTAGGGGCGGATTTTCAAATCTGCCGCCCCTGGCCTATTTATATTTTGCCGCCCTTTCCAACGGTTCTAATTGGTACTGACCCAGAACACTCTCCCCTCCCCCTTTCCACCCTCCAGTTACCCACTTTCCTGGTTACAATACATAATAATGTACAATGAATTTAAGATAAGTCTGCCGCGTCGAAGGTTCCATCGTGGAAGAAGACGCCAACGATGCGAAATAAACGTAGCCATCTTGAATTACTTTGTAAATTCACTTATCAAAATACTACTCATACACGATGCATCAAAATAACCTTACAGATTCCTACACATTTTCAGTGGTTTAAGAGTTTTTTCTTGTATAAGTTTTTCCTTTTATTATTTCATAACTCTTTCCTGAGTTTCTTTTCTCTTTTCTTTCATTTTTTTCTGGTATCTCCTTTAATTACACGCCCGCTTATTCTTTTTCCCATTTCTAAATCAGCCTCTGATCATTGCTATCATGTTCTTCTCGAACCATCGAATATGATTCTCCTGAATCATCCTCTTCCTCGCTTGACGTGGGCCTAAAATCAGGATCTCTGACACTGTCCTCAGAATATTCATCAAACTTTTTCAAATTATCACTAGGCATGCTTTGTGGTTCCTCGGGACAGTCAAAATCTAGAAAACCTTTAAAAATTAAGAGAGAAGTTCATGTAGGATGATTTGAATAGAATAAAAACAATAAAATATTATTAATTATTTCTTACTTTCATCTGGACCTTCAACTTGAACCACAACTCGTATAATTCTCACCATATTCGGTTTTTTTGCCCCCTCGAGCACATTTACGACCAAAAAACAACACTCAATATGCATGAATTTTAAGGTTATCTATGTGTAAAAGGGGTTAAAATTACTAAAAAGCGTGCAAAATGAGCTAAACCGACTCAACTTTATTTGCACCATACAATAGTTATTGATGTGTAGTGTAAAAGGGAACAATTAAACATAACTCAATCTACACATGGACTCAGGCTCAGATATTTGACGTAACACAATGAGCGGCCAGTTTTATTTCAAATGACTTAAATTCATGTTCACCAAAGTTTGACTTGATCCCTTTTGTGATATATATATATATATATATATATATATATATATATATATAAATAAAATATAAAGCTTTAACAAAGTCTAAAAATGTAATAGCAATTGGAGTACTTTTGTCAAGTTACATAACTCAAAGCATCCTGCTGCCCACATTTTTTAAGAAACCAAATTGTTTCTTAGACAAAATGTTATGGTTTTTTATAAAATTATTAATTCTGAGACATTTTTTCAAAAATTTTTGCTAAAGAAATTGGTCTATGGTTAGAAATATGTTTATCTTTACCTTTATGAATAGGATTAATTTCTGCTTTTGTCCAAGAATCAGGCCAAGTAGATTTTTCAATACATAAATTAATTATATGTACTAATGGTTCCCATATTAATTCACAATTGTTTTGGCGGATATGTTATTTACTCCACCATTCTTGCGTTTCATATTACCTATAATATTCAAAACTTCTTCAGTATTTGTTGGCATAATATAAATTGATTTTTTGTTAACCAGTGGTAATTTTTTTCACTCAGTAGATAGAAATTTTTTTACTGAGTTTAGTACCAATATTACAAAACTACAAGTTCATATAAGCCGAAATTTTAAATGATCATACATTTTTTGTTTATTTTCATCGACTTTTTAACATTTTTTTCAAGTTTGGCGTTAACAGTGTTACATAAATTTCGGGGGTTATTTAAATTTTGTATTTGATGACTGTCCTATTGACATTTGGCATTTTGTACTAACTTATGTAATCTTACATATTTTTTATATTCTGTGTTATAGTTATTTATATACCAAGGAAGTTATGAAGGTGTTAATTACCGAGGGCAACAGATTACAATCTCGAGGGATGTTAGTTCCGAGGGTTATTAACATACATAACCCACGTGATAGATAAATAATCTTATTCCATATTTCATTAAATGAAATATGAAAACGAAATTTTGTTGGTTATTAAAATGAAACGAACGTTTAAAAATTAAGTAGGCATTGATACATTGGATATATCAACTGACAAACTTGCAAATATTTGCCAAAATATTAGAGGGAGTTATAGATCTATAATTCCCTACTATAACTCCCTAGGGAGTTATGAACATGTTTACAGTTACGGTAACTAAGGGTTTATTCGTTTATAATGTATTGGTATGATCTTAATAATGTCAAAAAATTTGCAACTATGTTAAAACTATATTTTAGTAATAAGTTAGGTGAAGAATATGTCATGTAATAAATAATATGTATATATGTAAGAATGGCCTACCAGTCATTGCTAAAGAATAAACTTATTATTATTATATAGATGTGTTGAAGTTGTAGCATTGATAGCCTTTATACGCTTTAAAATGCCTATTAACAACATGTTCATATAGATTCATTGGTACTTCTATAATTGCATCCTGTGTTTTATTCGCACATTTAAAAGCATGAATTACTTTACACTTATTATCAAATTCATAAAAATTCCTGCTATTTAAGTCATCCCCAATTGCTTCCGTATTTAAGCCGTTATCTATTCCAAAAGTTTTCAGTCGGTTTCGGTTATAATTACATTTTAACCTTAAAATCACAACCAAGTTCTTCTGACTATCCTTTGTTCTAACCACTTCATCTCAATTTACAAATTTAATTATAGTACCACTTGTCTTAGTTTGAACAATACGCTCAATTGGAATTATTATTTATTTTTGCAAAACCCTAATATTTTTTAACTTATTGTAGTAACTCAAATGATAGACTTCTTCTTTTAGTTCAAAAATGTTAAATGGCCGCCATTCTGAAATTTTTGAGGATAATTACACCATACGCTACTTTTCTTGGCGAGACGCATTGTACAGTATTCAGCAGAACTATTACTTATATCACAATCACTACGGCGTGCGGCAAAAAAATAATATATGTATTAACGATCATTTCTTTTAGGTATTATATAGGATATGTTTAAAAGTGGGCTATTATATAAGTGTTTCAACAAAAAACTTTTACCTAAAAGTTAAAAATTGGTAGTTTTTAATACTTTTTAGAATAAAATTATCTTTTTATCAAATTTGGCGCCTCACTAGACTTACCGCCCTGGGGTATAGCCCCTTGAGCCGATAGATAAATTCGCTCCTGTAACTAGGACAAGAAAAAATTAAAATATTCGATTTTTCACAATTTTAATAAGATAAAATGTTGAATACGCTATGGATGATTCAAGATATCTCAATAAATATTCAAAATGAAAATCTTCCAAATTCGATTTTTGATTCTTTCCCTGACAAATCTTTTATTCTGCTGTAATACATTTTTAATTTAATGCTATTTCAGACTATTTTGAGCAACTGGTGACAAAAACATATTAGAAAACGTTTAAAAAAGTAGCGTTTTTTCATAAAAATATTTTCATTTTTTTTTCACGGACAGCTTAAAATAGTAAGACAAGTAGTAACAAACATTCAGAAAAATATTGCATTAGGTATAGGAAATGATAGATAGAATCGACAGAACAACATCAAGAGAATCGAATGACCTTACAATGTACAGGGTGCTCTATTTGAAAAAATGTGGACATTGAGTTTTGACCTACCCTGTATACACGCTAGCCATTTGAACAAAGTAGGAGGATCTATTACTAATTTCCATAAGATTAAAAAATGTTTGATTATTATCCATGTGTTATCTGCCTTAATCAGCTAAATAATATACAGAAATAGCTCTAATTAAAAAATAATACTTAGAAGTAACTCTAATTTCCAAAGACCTCACATATTTTCTGTTATGCTGACGGAATATAAAAAATTTCTAGAATTCAAAAAACCAAAAATATGCAGTCTCAAAAAAAAATACAATCAATTCTGTAACACCATATAACTTTAGTCCGAAAGTTTTTTTTCTAGCTTTTATAATTGAACCTTAATCAACTGAGGCTGTTAAATGTATGTATGTATAGAATATAATTAATAAATGTTTTAGCTTGTGGTGGCTGTAACATGACATTTGCTCATCCACTTTACTACCGAACTCATTGCTCAATTTTTCACGACATACGATACAGTTTGACAATCCGTAAATATCATTGTAAAGTGTGTGGAGCTGCTGTTCTCGGCAAAGAAAACATTATGAAACATGCAGCCGAATTACACAACGGACAAGGGGCTTATCAATGCCAATTTTGTAAAAAGGTATAAATTTTACAGATGTCAAGTTAGCAATAAGTTCTGCATATTACATGTGAAGATAGCAATATATGCTAAAATGTTATTTTACACATAAAGAAACATATCACAATAAATACTATAAATAGTAGTAATAAGCACAAATTCTAAATGATATTGTAATGTATTCTATTGAGAGATTAAAAGTGTGCACTATAATTTTGCAAGTTTTAAGTTCTGATATCAGGTTTATATGCAATAATACATAAATAAATACAAATAAATAACATTTATGTACATATTTTTGTTTTTCTCAATACATTTTTCAACACACAAGTTTAAGTACTATTTGAAATTCTATCTGCATTAGCGCAATAATAGAACATATAAAATTTTTATATGTATTTTCTGTTTTCCTGCAATAAATTTTTCAAATTTGATGTATGTGATATGTATTATATCGATTTATAAAAAAACCCTTCTATTTATCATAATGTTCGGTTCAGGTGTTTTCTCCTAAAAATTGAAAAGTTTAATTACTACTTTAATTCTATCTGAATCAGTGCGTTAATAGAAAAAAATTAATAATTATAAATGCCTTTATTTAATAACTGCAAAAACAAGGTAACAGTTGTTAAACCATAAGGTGGAATTCAGAATTATTCTATTTTTTAATCCTGCCTTAAACCACATTTTAAAAGTTAACATAAATATTCACTAATCGTGTCATTTGCATATTAAAGAAAGAAAAAAGAACACTCTCAACTACATAACTTTCAATATGTATTCATGAACTTATAATTAACTACTCATTAACAAACCAAAACTAAATTAGCCACCAATTAAACTTAGTGAATAAACATAAAATTAATTAATTACTACAAACGAAACATGGATAAACTATTCGCTAAAGAAGAGCTTGGAGAGGAATATGAAGTCACAATACCCAAAATCCTAAATTGAGAATAACTAACATTGATAAAATAGATCTAGATAATGAAGAAGAACTAATAGATAAGATAATTTATCAAAACGGTATAACTACCCCAGGGGAAAATGATACATTAAAATCCTAAAGAAACAAGATGAAAAAGAAAACGAAAAAAACAGTATTGTGATCGAAACAGATACAAAGAGCTACGGTCATATTATAGTAAAAGAAACCCTTCATATTGTATGGAGAAGATGCAAAATTACCCTAGTATAACACAGTGTTATAAATATTGGAAATTTGGCCACATAGCAAAAAATTGCAGAAATAAAGAAATGTGCCCTAAATGTGCTGAAGATCATAATTCGAAAAACTTCAAATCGCTTCAGGAGATATCTGTTAATTGTAAAAGGGCAGCAGAAGTTTTTAAAATACCGCACTTAAGTTTCAAACATTTTGCTTACAATAAGAATTGTGAAACTTAGACTACCCTGAACTGCATGGAAATAGCCAATAGCAATCAAAGAATTTCGTAATGTACCTGGACATACAGGGAGTCACAACTCGTAAAGTAGAATTGGAGTGGATAACAAAGGAGTAGAAGCAAACAATTATTTGTTTGGCAGAAACACATGTGACAGATAATTTCAAAAAAAGTGAGTTAGACATTGATGAATATAGTTCAGTACATACTTTCTCCTCCAGTCAACACACAGGAGGAACGGCAATATATATATATATATATATATATATATATATATATATATATATATATATATACAGGGTATTTCCAAAAAAACATGGCGTGCTTGCTAGGACATGTAGAATAGCCAAAAATAAGTGGGTTTTTTTCAGTAAAAATTATTCCCAACTGCCTCTGTTTTCGAGATACAGAGTGTTAAAGAATATTATTTTATACACATTTTTGACAATTAATTGAAAACTACTGGCACCATTGTAATGAAATTTGTTGGGAATGTTTTGTTAAAGATGGCACATCCAAACACTCCATTGTTATATCTAAAACGAAAATGGACAGAATTGAGTTTCAGTTTAATACTTCGATGAATAATACTCAACCACTTAGAGAGTTAATGAATTCATTAGAAAAAAGGATAGCCTTGTGCATCCGTGAAAATGGAGGCATTTTGAACATTTACTGTGATTTGTTCAATCGACTCTCCATTATGTTAAAGGAACTATTAGTAATAAAAAATATAAAGAGTACTTATATTGTGAACAGTCGCATTCTTGAACGTAAATGATTTCTAGTCTTATTAAAAATAATAACAATATTAATAACTCTATTTCAACAACGATATGTGTTAATACAGAAAAACACTAGTAGTTTCTTATTCAAAACCAACAATAAACAAATGCTGTGCAGGTATATATAAATAAAAAAAAAATTACAGGAATATAAATCGCAATTGATTTTAAATATATATATATATATATATATATATATATATATATATATATATATATATATATATATATATTATCTGTGGCATAATTATAAAGTTTTTTCTTGAACCACTTTAAATTATTACATTTTTTTATATAATTTTGTAATCTATTATATTGTACAAGTCCATTATTCTGTTCTTGTGGAGTTCGAACAGTTGAGATGTAGAAGTTTCTTGCTGATCTTGTGTCATAACTATGCACATCGCTGACATAATTTATTCTGTTCGACAGATGTTCAGGGTATATGTTATTTCGCATTTTGAAAATCACAATGATGGTATAGTAGAAAACGGTTTGATTAACACTTAGTAAGTTGGTACTAGTTAACATATCCTTAATACATGTATAACGATTACAATCTAAGATACATCTTAATGCTTGATTCTGTCTTTTTTGAAACATAGACTTTTCAGTATTGTTTAGTAACTAAAGAATTGATCAACAATATATATAATGAGGTATTATTGTGGTTTTATAGATTAAAAGTTTGGACCAGGTACTGATCGTATTACTTAACCTGCATAAAAAATTTGATGTTTTTGCAATCTTTTGAGCAGTTAAATTGGCATGAAGACTGAAAGTAAGATTCTCATCTAAAATAACACCTAAATATTTATATTGCTTTACTTGCTTGATAGGCTCATTGCAAATTTTTATTCCTGTTGTATTATTACTTAATAAATTAAGGTGTTTACTTTTAATTAACATAAATTTAGTTTTATTAATATTTACAGTTAAACTATTTTTAAATAGCCAACTTGGTAACTCTTTTAGCTCATTATTTATAATACTAATAATATCGTTTACATTATGACCTGTACAGTAAATTAAAGTATCATCTGCAAAAAGTTGTACGCGGCAGTTGGCAAAATCTTTTGCAATATCATTTATAAATATTATGAATAAATCTGGACTCAAGACTGTGATAATTGTTAACTTTAACTGATGAGATGTTATTATTGAACTTCGTTCGTTGAGTGCGATGTTCCAAATATTCCTCGAACTATTGCGACACATTTCCTCCAATGCCATATTTCTGCTTTTTAGTTAGCAGTTTCCTATTTACTGTTTCAAATGCACGTTTCTACATAAACTACACCAATAACTTTTTTGTTGCTTATTACACTCTTCCACTCTGATAACACTGTGAGTAACACATTTGCAAACTCTAATACTGTTAAAACATTTAGCTTTGTAATTATCTCATCCATATTCTGAAGAATTTCATTTATATGCTGATTATCTGGTTCATGAACAATTATTTTAATAGTGTCAAGGAAGTAGTTATTGAACTTTTCAGCAATTTCCTGTTCGTTCTCTTCCAGTAGTGACTCAAAACTGATACCTGTATTCAGACGTTTATTTTCATTTCCGTTAACAAGTGTTTTTATTGTCTTCCACATTTCAACAGAATTGTATTTAGCTTCGTCGATTTTCTGATGGTAGTAGATTTTCTTTTAATGTCTAATCATTTTGAGTACTTGATTTTTTTGTTGCCTATAGCAGGTCCAATCATCTTCACTTTATTATTACAGCACGTTTATACCTTATATATACCTCTCCTTCCTTAGATCCCCAATTTCAGGTGTCCACCAACGTTTATTTGAAAATTTATTGTTATATCTTTTTATTTTAATAGGTGCATGTCTATCTAATGTCGTTTGCAATATAATTATAAGGTTTTCACTTAAGACATTTAAATCTGTAGCGTTGTTCGGCCACTGACAATCCATTAACTCAAGTTGGAATTGTGTTTCATTAAAATTTTTAAAATCCCTAAATATTTTTTCTTTGCAATAGCTTTGATTATTTAAATATTTCTTTATAACTATAATGGAGTGGTCGGAAATTTTTGGAGTGCGATATATGTTATAGTTGACAAATTTAGTATTAGTTATTGGTCTATCAATGATGCTGAGTTATTGCAGATTCTTGTAACTTTATTAATTGGTTGATATAGATCATGAGTTTTTATTAATTGCAATAATTTATTAGAATAATACATAGCCTTTGCAAGGTTTATATTAAAATTTCCTATAATGTAGAATATATCTGATTAAGAAGTATATTCTTTTATATTTCCTAGTTTAACTAAAAAATCAGCATCACTAGTACTAGGTGAGTGGTATAAGTTTAAAATGTTGTGTTTCATACCTTTATAAGTTAACTTTACTCCAGTAATCCACATATTAGCGCCCATTGTTTCCTTCATTAAAACTTTAAATTTACAGCCAGCGTATATATATATATATATATATATATATATATATATACACAGGGTGTTTAAAAAAAAACGTGGCGTACTTGCTAGGACAGTTAGAATAGCCAAAAATAAGTGGGGTTTGCTCAGTAAAAATTATTCCTAACTGCCTCGAGAATATTATTTTATACACATTTTTGACAATTAATTGAAAACTACAGGCACCATTGTAATGAAATTTGTTGGAAATGTTTTGGCACATCCAAAAACTCCATTGTTATATCTGACACTCAAAGAGGGCGCTAGTTACATGATTAATAGAGAATGGTAACTTTTTTGAGGTTATGTTTTTAGGTCAAAATTTTTAATAAAATTATTCTCCAACCAATTTTACACCAAAAAGGTACTCTTTATAAAATTCGATATTGTGTACCGTTTTCCAAATATTTGGATTTAAAAAAGATGGGATAATCTGTAATGTTGGCCAAAAATTTTTATGCAAAATAATTTTTAATAAAAAAACATGAACATGAAACATTAGACTTATTAAATTAACAACACAATGAAATTAAAATGCGTTGGATTCTGAAAAAACAATAGGTAATTGAACAATTCACAGTTAATGTTCAAAATGCCCTCCACTTTCACGGATGCACAAGGCTATCCTTTTTTCTAATGAATTCATTAACTTTCTAAGTGGTTGAGTATTATCATCAAAGTATTAAACTGAAACTCAATTCTGTCCATTCAATTTTAGATATAACAATGGAGTGTTTGGATGTGCCATCTTTAACAAAACATTGCCAATAAATTTCATTACAATGGTGCCAGTAGTTTTCAATTAATTGTCAAAAATGTGTATAAAATAATATTCTTTAACACTCTGTATCTCGAAAACAGAGGCAGTTAGGAATAATGTTTACTGAGGAAACTCCACTTATTTTCGGCTATTCTACATGTCCTAGCAAGCACGCCATGTTTTTTTAAACACCTTATATATATATATATATATATATATATATATATATACATTTTGAAAACTTTTGATGCAGTTAACGTGTATCTTGTCGACTAAAATGTGGTAGGTTCAGCTGTTTTACAATAAACATTGAAAAGTTTAAACTTTATCTGCATTAGTACATTAATAGAAAATAGTTATTTATATCATACGTCCAGAATCGAGTGTTGCGCTCAAAAAATACTAGTACACAACATTTTGGCTGTGTGCATTTGGTTTGGCAGTACATAATCAGTTGCGTTAACAGGATATGACCATGAAATATCAAAGTGACAGTTTATGAAAGTCACTAATCTATCAAATTTGCCAGTGTGACACAGGCTTGACCTCTACTTGAAAATTGTGAGATGTCCGATTTACATGCAAAAAATGTCTACTTAAAAATTTGAATTTTGGAATTGTCTACAATAACAGACTGCACCAGTATTTTTTGTGCGCGATGGTACCCATCGGCTTATAAAAATGTGTTGGTTATTTTGGAAGATATTTTAAATTAAAAATTTTGCCCTGAGGCGATCGAAAATAAAATACTCTGTACACATAAATGTTTCTTTTATTCTGTCTTTGGTATTATTATTTCTGGTTGTAGCGGGAAATTTACAAATTTTCTGTTTTATATATCCTTACATAAAAAGTTCATACTTTTTTAAATCCGGCGATCTAGTTGGTCTCCTCTGTCCATGTATTTTTCAGTACCTGTGTAGTTTCTGGCCTCTTTAAAAATGTGCTGGGATATATATTTTAAAACCATTAGGACCGATTACACGAGACGCGTGCAACTAATCCTGTACGTTATCCAAAATTAAACGCGCTTGGAAAAAGTATTCATTGAAGAAATAAAATTAATTTTAGTTGGAGAAATTTCAAATTACACGGATCTCTCAACTCTTGGGAACGAATTCGGATGTCGGTCTCTCCTCTTCAAGGGTTGAAACTGAAGGCTCAGGCGCCACTCAAAGAAAATTTAATATGGCCAAAATTGTCCTTGGGTCAATGCTGAATCAACACGTCTTCCAGGCGCGGCTTCAGGTATTTACAGCGGAGGTTGTCTCCAGGTGCAATACGACGGTGAAGATGTTACTAATATATAGTAAATTCGAACGGGATCGGAATAAATATGTAAATTATCTGATGGAATTTATTTCTGACTGTGGTCTTTTTGGCGGAATTCATTTTCAACATCTTTGAAATTTACTGAAGTTAAAATTTATCTATCCATATTAATAATATTAGGAATTATTTCGATTACAGAAAATACTGATTATCAATATAATCCATTAGAAAAAAAAATAATTAGGGAAAGGCGCCGATATTCGACTTGCGTTGTTGACGAATGATATACTATATTATGAAGGCAAAACTTTGTAGGTGTTAAATATGTTACATGTTTCTGAAATTATTCTGCCATTTTTTCGATAATAATTACACTCGCAGCTTTGGTTATTATCAATTAAAATTACCTAATTTATTTATACTAATCCTATATAATAAAAAATTTTAATAACGCATCTGGCTACTAGAATGAGAATAGCGAATACCGTTCTATCTAATCTTGGGTAACTAATTATCCTTTCTTTTTCGAGTGCGTGATTAATGAGGCAGCGTACTTAACATTCGTATACACCAATGTAACTAACCGTTGTAAACATTGTGACTTTGATACTTCGTTGTAGCAGCTACACTTATCAACATACTTTAGATATTTTGTGTTGTCTTTGCATTTTTTTTACTTTACGTATAAATTTTGGTGCCACGATCGTTTTTTTTTGTTTGGTTTACATTCACTGATACAGAGACTTGCACACATAGCCGGTTATATAATTTCAAGTACGTGAAGATGTATACGGGCTAAAATTGTTGCGCTTACCTTGAGCTCACGGTTTACGTCGGACCTTCGGTTAACACATAACTACACCTTTAGCTTTAGCATTTTATTTAAGTGGTACCTTTACTACTTTAAATTCTACCTGAATTAGTATATTAACAGAAAAAATAAAATTTACGTACATACATGTGTTTTTAAGCAATAAATTTTGATCTAGATTACATTTTTTATATGAATTGAGGCGTTTTGTCGTAAAAATTGAAAAGGTTAATTTTTTTTAGATTTTACCTGCATTATTGCATTAATAGAAAAAATAAAAACTTTATGGGTCATTGTTTGTTTTAATGCAACAGATTTTCTAACCTTTGAAATATGTAACATTTATCGTATAAAAATGTAGATTCAGATACATGGTCCTAAAAATTGAACTTCTCTTACACATGTCTCGCATCGGGCCATAAAAACATACGATAAAGGTCTTTCATCCCAAACTGAAATTATAAATTACTTGTTAATTGTGCATGTGGAATAGAAAATGTATTTGTTTCTTTGTAATATGCGGAATCTACTGCTGGTGAGTTATTGCTAATTTTACATCTGTACAATTTTTATCATGTATTAGGTAAAATAATTCATTTTAGTTCTTTCTACGTTTGAATTATTTGGAAATGCACCGAACATATGGATGCTCTGCTAATCCTCATAGATCTCGTCCATTGTGTGATTTCTGTGGAAGAAAATTTTGTCAGCCTCAAAAACTGAAGGTGCACATCAAAAGAATGCATAGCGGTAATTGATCTATTGAAATTATAATGCTTATTCATTTTATATATTGTAGATTTATCGGAGGTTTTAAAAGAATTTCAATGTAAAAGTTGTTTAAAGTTGTTGGGTTCTCGTGCAGCATTACAACGTCACATGAAAGAGGTTCATAACAAACAATTAAATGGAGCATGTGCATGTAGTCGATGTGGAAAATTATTTCAAAATAAATCTAATTTAAAAATTCATATGCTAACTCATAGTGGTATTAAGCCTTTCAGGTATTCGTATTGTGACGAGTAGTGGATATTGTAAATGATGGATTTTAGGTGCGCCGAAAAAAGTTGTAATGCTGCATTTACAACTAAGCAATGTCTTCAATTTCACTATAAAAAAGTGCATGGATTTACTGATGATATTATGCCTAAAATTAAAAGAAGTGTAGATTATACATTTGAGGCATATAGTGGAGTTGAAGATCAAGAGCACGATGGTGATGAAATTTGTAGGATGCCAGATTCTAGCAATGATAATAATTTTTCTTGTTTAAACGAGTGTACTGATGATGAAAATAGTAAGTTGACGAAAACTCGGATCACTTGGATTAAAAAGTTTTGTTGGTTATTGAGTAAACAGTGTTTCGTTTTTTTTTGGTTTTATATGGGCGTGTTCAGCATTGTCAGTGGCTCGTAGCGAATTATGAGTAATTCGGCTGATTTCCGTTGGTAAGCAAATGATAACTTGAGCTACCAGAGCTGCTCAGCGACAAAGTTTGTTGCTTACTTTCATTATCAGCATAAACTTATTTTATGGTGGTTAAGATTTGCGGTGTTCAATAACTTTCAGCTGTTAAAAATTGTTTAAGTGGTGGTAGTGTTCCAACCCCTACGTTGTGTATTTAGTTGCATGAAATAGGTCGGGCGAGACCAGTGTTGGGTTTTGAAGGGAACCAGGCAAACAAACATAAATTACAATTCACGAGCTTTATGCTATGAAAGGCCAGTTCTTTTATTATACCCCTTAAAATCACTACCAAGAAAAACCAGACATTTTATAAATAAATCAAACGATTTAGATTAATTAAATATAAGCAATGCACGCGAGCACACACACACACACACACACACACACACACACACACACACACACACACACACACGCACGCACGCACGCACGCACGCACGCACGCACACACCCACACGCAAACACAAGCAAACACAAACACACACAAACACACACACACACACACACACACACACACACACACACACACACACACACACACACACACACACACACACACACAAACACACAAACACCCGCACGCGCGCACGCGCGCACACGCACACACGCAAACACACACACACAGACGCGCGCGCGTGCCGGGAGATACTGACACAGGCACAGGCAGAGACATAGACACAGAGAGAAGGCACAGGCATAGAGACAGACACAGATAGAAACAGAGACAGACACAGGCACAGAGACACATACAGATACAGAGATATAGACACAGACGCAAATACACAGATACAGAAACAGAGACACAGATCTAGACAGAGATACAGGCACAGAGACATAAGACAGAGAGACAGATAGAGGCACAGATAGATGCACGCACTGCGGCACGAACACGGGCAGAGATAAGAGACTGACACAGATACAGGCGCAGACACAAATACACAGAAACAGATAGGCACTGAGAATCAGACACAGACAGATACAGAGACACAGACGAGATCAGACGGAGACACAGAGACAGGCTCATAGGCACAGATACAGAGACATAGATACAAACACATACACAGAAATACAGAGAACAGGCGCAGAGACTCAGGCACAGACACAGTCACAGAGAAACTGAGACTGAGACCGAAACACAGACCCAAAGACAAACAGAGACATCGACACAAAGACAGACACAGGCAAACACAGAGACACAAGGTGGATATGCTTATTGAGTGATACGAAACTTGATAATCGTGAATATTGGATCTGTAACTAATAAAATACACCCAAGTACCATATATATATATATATATATATATATATATATATATATATATATATATATATATATATATATATATATAATATACAAGGTTAATCAAATGAAGGAACCATCCATAACATCTCGGTAACCATTCGTTAGCTTTTTCTGAGGCTTCATACAGAGTGGTTTCAAAATATAGTGGGTTAGATAATGACGTTGCCAATGTTACCACGTTTTTCCGATATGTCTGTAATCTTCATTATTTCGAACGGAACACCCTATATATGGTTATAGTATTCGATAGAGAATTTTTCGAGTTAATCGATATACTAGTTGATATTTTTATTTTCAATAAAAGAGATATAAAAAAAATGAACAAAATATTTTTGAATCATTAAATATAATTAGAACAACAAGACTGATTAGAAATGTCATGTTAATTATTAAAATATTTTGACGCTTTGTCAATACCTCACGTCTTGACTTGATCGAGTTAAATTTCTTTCATCTGTGATACAACAAAACTGTTTAATATGTTACTTTCAGAAAGAGACTGTATTGGGATATTGATGATGAGAACACATCAGAAACAGATGCGCTGTATAAAATCATTTTGCTCATTGTCAGACAGTCATTGCCCAATTCGAATACATGCTTTAAGGATTATCCATTCTTTGTTATTAGTTGATTGGATTATTCAGAAATGTTTTGTTCAGTTTTCTATTGCATGTTATAAAGCTACAGGGTGTTTTGGGAAGAATACACGTAAGTTCAAGAAATGATACCTAGATCTAGTCATTTTAACACTAAACTTTCATATAAACGTAGGTCGTTCGTTGGAGCATTACAGAAAATTTAAGTCTTCCTTTTTTACGGATTTAAAATTTTCTGACAAAAGCTTCTCGTCAGATCAAGAGGTGAGTTAAACCACTTTCTTTCTTTATTTCACACTGATCACCTCTGTTTTAACAGTCAAATCAATAAAATACATGTTTTACAATTTTAAATAAATTAAAATACATTTTCCAATTTCACCTGCAACTCGTATCTAAAACAAGGGTTTCTCTAGGTTTTTTTTGCAAATGGTCTCCGATAGCTAAGTCGAAGATACTTTATGGTTACTACTTCGCATCGGACCATCATCTTACTACAAACAAATAGGTTTATGTGTACTAGAACACTCAGTTAAGTAATTATACACAAGCAACATCCTGGTGAGGTTCTTTTATTTGTTATTCCTTCATGACGAAGCTCTCACTATATAGACAATTGCTGTAGTTAATCTGTAGAGTATTTTAAGAGCAACTCGTTACCATAAAGAATTACAGTTCTAATTATAACGTTCTTCTAAATTTGTGTGGGTGACTTCTTTTATTCGAACGTTTAATGGTATTACATATAACGAGATTATGTTCCTGTAACGATAACGGTTGTATACGCTTTAGTGGAAATGTTATGTATAAAAGTTTGCATTTGTAACAAAATTTCAGTGTTTAAACAACTGTTATATGTGAAAATGTAAACTTTCACCATTAACACTCATAATAAAATACTTATCTTTTTTGGGATTTTTTAATGGTGTACTTTAAATTATACAATCTAAACGTTTCGATAACACTTACAGTTATCTTCGTCAGTAGTAATGTTAGTTAAAAATTGTTAAAGATGTAGTAAACAATTTTGTCAAATTTGAAAAATTCAAACTGTTATATGTGTATACCTACCGCTTTGTAGTGATCAGCTGTTTGTAAATTTAAACGTTGACACTAAACTAGACTGTTGTTGTACAGAATGCTTTACGAGATATGTTAATATTTGTGCTTATATGAACTAGACTGCTTATATATAGGGTTACTCATTTCTAAATTTTATAGAAATGGTTAATGCATGTTTTGTACCTCATTTCTTAGTATATTTATTTACGCTATAGTGTTACGTGTCCACAAACGCTATCATAATAAAGAAGCTATTCAATTTTCTTAGCTTCTAACTATTTTGGCCCTCAGCCGCATGGCGAAACATATTTATTTTAAACTTCTTGGTAATTGTAATAATTCTAAATTACGCTTTTGCTATATAGGCTTATAGAAACAGTAGCAACCTAACACTTTGTGATTGCTGTGTAAAAAATCTCTGCTTTATTTTTTGCCTGTACTATTAATTTACATTTAAATTTATATTGTGCTTAAGAAAGATGCCATGGGAGACATCTAAGTGAAATAAATTTGGTTATTAATTTTGGGTTAACTGAATTTTTGTTTAATTTAAAACTTATACGTCAGTTTTAAAGAGAACTTATTTTATGTAATTAATTTTGAGATTCTGTTGTGTTTATGGTTTCGAGGGTCAACGCTGGATGTCGAACAATGCAAAATAACTTTGATTTTGAGTAATGTGTATTCAATTTTTTTTTCTTTGTTAGTTTATGTTATAGGGTCAATACTACCCAGCCAGGTAAGTGTGTTTCTATTATAACGTTCGAATACGTATTTAGTTTCGCCTAAAATTAATTCTTATTCTTTATTCCTGTGGACTAGGATCAAAATTCCTAGCCAGAACTGCTACCTTTCTGGACGTTGTCCACCATTATTTTAACTGTAGTGTATCTCTTACAGTGTCGTACCACGTTCCTTGGACTAAGGGCGATATAAAAATAAATCAAGTGTTGCCCTTTTAACCTTCCTGTATCTCTACGCCAGCCACACGTCCATACGTAACGACCGCACTTTGTGCATATAACAATTCTGTTAAAGACGTTTGTTTTTTGCTGGTTTGCTTACTTCTGGACTTGCTCGCAATATTTTTTTGTATTCAACTTCACGGCATTCTGATTCTGTTTGAGCTGGTAATTGTGGGTATTCTCGTAGATAGTGCCGTACATAGTAGGTTGGACCATTTGGGACGTCATATTAAAATTTGAATGTTGTGGGACAGCTATTACATATCTTGTTGGTTGTATAGGTACCGATTGTTGCGCAAAATTATATCCACTTTGTTTTAATGGGTATTGTGGAAGCAAATTAGCTCATTGCTGCTGTGGTTATTGTTGTGTGTTAATACCATAAGACTGATCTTGAACATTTGTGAATGTTGGTTGATACATTTTTTAATCGCTAGACCCGAATGCCTGCGATCGGCTTTAAATATCTATTATTTCTTAGACACTACATGTCTTGCAGTAACCTTGTGGTCGCGTTATCATTCGTACTTGAACTCACGCAGCACGTAGCACAGATCCGATTCGCACGCATCGAGTGAGAATTAAAAAAAGTAATGTTGAACTTAAAAATTAAATACCATGTAGTATGTGTGAGTTAAAGAAGGTACTGATAAATTTTTGTATTTCGTACTATGGAAATTGTTTGTCAACCATTTTACAGTTTACAATAATGATTTGTAACACTGAAGAAAATGGTATAGATATATAATTATGTGGGTTTTGATGTCTTTGACGAAGCTTCTTGATAATAAATGGTGCTTTCAAATTTGGCACTTTCAATCAATTCTATACTATATGGTAGTGGTAGTTTAGCCTTTATTAAATACAGACTTATCAATGATAAGCAGTGACTCACATGTGCTTTCAAAGTCAGCAGATCACACACTGCTTCGATTAGAATAGTGGCAGAAGTAATACAGCAAGTTCAAATAAGCCAAATGTAATGATTATCTTGTTACATTACAATTAACAAATGTTAAATATGTTGCAGAACCAATGTATAATCAATAACATAAATAAATAATTGCTTCCAAATATGTAGAATTTGCTTATTTTCATCTTTTCAAAATAACTAAAGTCATGTGCTAAATGAATTTGTAACATATTGATAGATTCTGTATTATAAGTGTTTTCTAATTGTGGTTTCATATTAGTCGAGTTGATCGGCCTATTTCCACAGTTTTTGCTTTTTGAGCACGACGTTTGGGAAGCGGACTGCTTCCGTCATCAGGCTTAGCCCTGAGAAGGACTGTTTTCGCACTTGAGTCGAATTCATATGTTATGATTTTTTTCCCAAGCACTTGACTACTCTCGGATTCGAACTTCGCACCTTTCACTTACAAGTCTGACGCCTTTACTGCTTAGCCACTGAGTAATCCAATATATATTTTTTACAACTTATGTATATTTTAAACTTTTTCGTGGTTGCGCAGTAGTTTATTGCGCCTGTTCCGCCTTAACTTATTGCGCAGGTGTATTGCGTTTCATTTCCACACTAGCTTAGTTTATTGGATTTTGTGCTAGTGCGACGAATGTGGCTTCTTTGAGTTTTCGGCGAGTTGTATTCTCGTCCTTTGCCACTATCTGTATGTTATCCCATTGGATGCGGTGTTCTTCGTTCCAGACATGTTCGGCGATTCTTTATTTTTTTATTTCGTCCTTGCGGACGTTGTTTTTATGTTCTCACTTTGAGTGGTCTACTCCTCTCTCCTATGCATGCTCTGTCGCATTCGCATGGTAGGTACACAATTCTTGGAATTCTGATCTTCATTGTGTGGTTTGGTTTTAGTTAGTATTCCCCTGTGTTTTAGCGGGTGCGCGGCTATTTAAATGATATCGCAATTTATAAGGGATAGGCTGAAAAAGGATGAAATGTTAGACGAACGCACGCAACTCTCGGTAAACACAATAATGGAACTTCTGACAATATGCATTAGAACTACATATTTCGAAGTAGAAGACGAATTCTACCAACAAGAGTTTGAGATGGCTATGGGTCCCATAGTGAGCAATATATATATATATATATATATATATATATATATATATATATATATATATATATATATATATGACTTTGAAGACCAAGCGATATCCGAAAAACCAAGGATGTGGCTTAGGTACGTAGACGATACCTTCGTAGTTTGGCAACAGGCAAGCATAAGCTAGATGAATTCCTAGATCATCTAAACAGCCGCGCACCCGACATAAAATTCACAATGGAATTGGAGTCGGAACAAAAACTTCCATGTGAATGTGTTTGTGCAGAGGAATGACTACACTTTCACAAGTGTATACAGGAAACCTACCCACACGGGGAGGTACCTACACTACAAGTCCAATCACCACAAAAACGTGAAGTTAGGCGTGGCCAAATGCTTTTACGATAAGATCGAAAACAATATGCTCAAAATAGGAGGACTTGAACAAAGGAAAAGAAAATATCGCTAAAACACTAAAAGAAAATTGTTACCCCGATCTAACACCTAACCTAAACCGGGAAAGGGTAACCGGAAAAGAAGAACCTAAATATACATCGATAATACCATATATACAAGGTGCCTCAGACAAAATACGAAGGATAGTCAGCATATACAAGTGCGACAGAGCATACATAGGAGAGAGCACTAGACCACTCAAAAGTGAGAACACAGAAACATAAGAAACAGAAAAATCAAGTATCGCCGAACATCTCTGAAACGAAGACCGCCGCATCTAATGAGATAACGTACAGATACTGACACAGGATGAGAATACAACTCGCCGAAAACTCAAAGAAGCCACACTCTTGGCACTAGCAGAAAATTCAATAAGCCAAGCTAGTGTGGAAATGAAACCCATATGGATTCCAATAATGCGCGAAGAGCTTAAGCGCAATACACCTGCGCAATAAGTTACGGCGCAACATGCGCAATAAACTACCCTGCACCCACGAAAAAGTTTTAAATATCTAGAAACGAGACGCACACATCCTGTTTTTCAATTAGAGACCCTGTTACTCAAACAAATTTTCTGTACTCTCACCAACAACAATTCTGTATATAAGCGAACTGGTAAGCTTGAAAAAAAATGTATACAACCGCGAGTGAACTGTTCGTTATCCACCACGATAACAAACAAATTTGTACCCATAACATATTATATTACTTAAACATTCTTTTCAACCGTCATCAAAATTTAGTTCCTTTCGAAACTGCGGTAACAAACTTCAAAATAGTAATTCCCGGTAACAACCTTAAAGATCCTAATATTCGACGAACAAAAAACTACGGTAAATTTGATTCACATGTGACACCTAGATTTAAGACGACAAATGTAACCAAGAAATCTTTTTAATCTGTGGCCAAGCAAATTATTGTAGCATTGTATATAGTTCTGTATTATAAGTGTATCTTAACTGTAGTTCCATATTAGTTGGGTTGATCGGCCTATTTCCACAGTTTTTGCTTTTATAGCGCGACGTTTCGGAACCGGACTCTGCTTCCGTCATCAAGCTTAGTTCCGGGAAGTTCTGTTTTGGCACTTGAGTCTATTCATGTATTATGATTTTTTCTCAAGCACCAGATTACTCTCAGATTCAAACTTGGTACCTTTCACTTGTAAGTCTGACACCTTTATCGCCACTGAGTAATCCAATATTTATATATATATATATATATATATATATATATATATATATATATATATATATATATAGTATATATCAAACTTTTTCGTGATTGCGCAGTGGTTTATTGCGCATTTGGCGCCGTGACCTGTTGCGCAGATGTATTACACATAAGCTCTGCGTATTATTGGGATCCAAATGGGTTTCATTTCTACACTTGCTTGGCTTATTGTATTTTCTGATAGTGCGATATATGTGACTTCTTTGAGTTTCAGGCGAGTTGTATTCTCGTCCTTTGGTACTATCTGTATGTTATACCATTGGATGTCTGGAACAAAGACCACCGCATCTAATGGGAGAACATACAGATAGTGGTAAAGGACAAGAATACAACTCGCCGGAAACTCAAAGAAAGCCAAGGTAGTGTAGAAATGAAACCCATTTGGATATAATACGCGAAGAGCTTAAGCGCAATAAATCTGCGCAACAGATATATATATATATATATATATATATATATATATATATATATATATATATATAAGTTGTAAAAAATATGTATTGGATTACTCAGTGGCTCAGCTCTAAAGGCGTCAGACTTACAAGTGAAAGGTACCAAGTTCGAATCTGAGAGTAGTCTAGTGCTTGGAAAAAATCATAATATATGAATTCGACTCAAGTGTAAAAACATTCCTTCTCAGGACTAAGCCTGATAACGGAAGCAGAGAGCGCTTCCGAAAACGTCGCGCTATAAAAGCTAAAATTGTGGAAATAGGCTGATCAACTCAACTAATTGTATATAGTATTTAAATTTTATTGAAAATGTGTTGTAGGTCTTGACAACAAAAATATTGATCATCCTCCAGCAATATGTTCACCTGCACAACTTGCCACAGAATCTTCATCCGTATCAAATCCAAGTCCACCAGCATTGGAAACATATTCAAATTCTAATTTAAAAATTCTTAGTAAAGGGAGTAAAAAATGGTTAGGGGAAGATCCATTACCAACACTAAAAAATGACATTTATCAACTTAGCCATACTCATGAAACTAAAATTAATAATGTAGATTTAGCCTTAGATGTAAATGAATCACACACTTTTGATCGTACAAAATTAAATATGAATTTAAATGTTTACTCACGCCATGAATCGTCAAATGCCAGTCTTCTAGTTGAAGCTGCTTTAGATTCGGTTACCGACATTCACTGCAATGATTCAACTATTAACATTGATGTCGATTCTACCCCAACAGGAGCTGAAGTGTTAGTAAATAACTTGTGTACATTAACTCATACGGATACATTATCAGATGTTCCGTACAGCCATTCAGTTGATATAGGTGAATCACGTGATATAAATTTAATATCTCCTTCGGTTAATGAACCAATATCTGTAACAGATGGGGAGAATATGGGAATTGATTATTCAAACTTTCATCATAACGACTTTAGTCCCGCTAACAGTCCTGGCCTTCAGCATAGATCAGGTTTTAATCGTGATTACATAGATGTTGGTCAAGTCTCTCCACAAGACTTACAAAATTACAATTCATCTCAACCGAAAAACTTATCTCCTGGGGCCAGTCCACCGAGGTACAATTTTGGACATACAGAACATGTTTCTTCAGATGATAGCAATGGTATGAGTGCTCAAAATTTAAGCTTACACGGTGCCAAAAATGATGTTCAATTAGATCTCTCTATTTATAAATCCCCTTACAATTTAGACACCAGTTTTCAATTGCGTAAAGATTTAGGTATGAAATTAAATTTGGAACCTGAGCGTAAACAAGTTTATGTCTTAGAGATTAATGGTTCTAAAATTTATCATGAAAGTGGGTTAAATGACGATAATAACAAGTATGATTTGCCATCAGAGTCTTCAGATCGTGATCAAGTTGAGAATTTTGATTCAAGTATATGTAATAAAGATTTTGATAACATTGACAGTGATGATGGTAAACACAAGAATTCTGAGTTAAGAACTAAGTATGAGGTAGATTCATTAGCATCAGAAATTCGTAATAAGCAGTTTGAGATTGATTTGAATCTACGAAACAAAAATTATGATGATTCTCTTAGAAATAGAAGTATTTATGATGGTACTATTGACAGTGATTTTCGTGTGAAAGGTTACGATATTGGTGAAAGCATGGAAGTCAGGAATAACTTAATCGAAACAGAATTTCGACTAGATCGTAATTTTGAACCCATTATTCTTAACTCGACAGAATTGCAAGGGTTAGATATGTCGGCACGTAGTTATCATAACTATCACAGTTCGCAAAATCTAAATAGATATCATCATTTATATTCTGATGTGGATCGATCAAGTGTTGATTTAAGATTAAATTATAGTCCACCCTTACCATCTTATCCTCACGCAGATGTTTTGAGGGTAGTTTCTTTAGATTTAACATCACCAGGTAGGCATAGCGTAGATCTAAGCTTACGTTCAAATCCTCTACATGTACATCAATTAGGAAACTCTAGATTATTAGGTGATCACAGTATTCAAACAAATCGTATTTTAACGGATCATAATAGGTTAAGTTTAGATCAGAGTCGCTTATTAAGTTCAGAACTCAATACTAATAGACATTTGAGCAGTAATTCTCGATTACTGACAGAACCAGGAAATCGTGTTCTTTCTGATCATAGTACAAACCGTTTATTATCAAATGAACAATTATCAGGTAATCATCTAATTGGTACAGATGAACCACGATTGTTAGACCAAAGTAGAATTCTTACTGATAGTCGTATTCTTCCTTCAAGCACAGGTAATGGCTCAGTTTCCCCTTTACCTTATGGTTCTTACTCCGTATCACCTACACCTTATCACCCTACACCTTTAACATCTCGTTCTCACACTAGTTCTCCAACCCCATCACCGTATCATCATTATTCAAGTTATTATTAAGAGAGAATAACAGACTATATACCTATTTTGTATTGCGTAATTTATTGAATACTTTGTTGGATTGAGTTACGTTGTGTAATTAGTGCAATTTATGAAATGGGGCATAGTACAATTTGCCTCTGTCTATTCTATTTCATTTAAAAAAAAATTAGAATAAAAATGTATTTAAATATTTATTTTGTTGCAAAATGGCTGATGTCAAATTGTCCATTAGTCTGAAATGAAAATATTTCAGCATGTTTTGAAAATTTACAAGTATTTTTTTTATTTATTGCATTTTTAATAAGAAATTGTTTTGAGCATTTACGTTGTTATATTTTCAATTATGACTTAGTACTGTCATGCATGATATGATTGATAGTATAACGTCCACGTCACTTAAATTTTGTAATTGCAAGTTTAAGATTGCATTTGCAAATCATAATTGTAATCTGTTTTAATCCATTTTTAGAGGTATATTCTACTTTTGTGATATATATTTAAGCAGACTTAATTTTGTAGTTTCTAAGTAAAATTATGTTAACTATAGCAAAATTTTGTATTGTAATTAATATTTTATTAATATTAATTAGTGTTGCTTGTTATTTAATTTTGTGATTGTTGAGATACCTAATATTAGTTACGTGGTATACAACAGTAATCAATGACAATTAGATATCAAAATAGAACATGTTATTCTATATTTTTTAACCGAATGTGTTTATTGCTCTTGCAAATTGAATAATTCTCTCGAGAGGTACTTATTGTGTACATATGGATATTGCATGAGCTAGTTAATATCTGTTTTTGAATTTACAGTTTTTTGTTATTTTATCCATTTTTGTATATATTCCTTGAATAAAATGTTATTGCTATCGATTTTTATTTTTTTGTGTGCGAAATATGCATTATTTTTGTGAAAAAAATTATTTTCCATATTTTACTTTTTCTAAAACGATCTAGACCATTTTATAGCCATGATTATTTGAAAATACACAATAGGTTTAAATGGAATTTCATATTTAGGGTTAAAGTGCAACTGGTTATATTGAAACTCCAGAGTTACTACCGGAATATATTCTCTTGCAATTTTCACTAAATTTAGTTCACAGATAAAGGTACTTTACAGAGAGTGTTGAAGCATCATTTGTGAATATCTAGAAAACTATAAACTTTTGTTTTAAGATAATTTAAATGTGAAGGTTTCTTAATGAAAATTTTTCGAAATGTAAAACCTTAAAAAGGAGTTTTTAAAAACAGTCCAATTATTGTACCATAATAAACATGATTTAAATACCAGTGCTTTGGAGGAAAAAGTGAAGATCCTTTTAATTATGGAGAAGTTTGCTTAATGAAAATTGTTTGAAGGGTAATAAACCCCAAAAAAGATACTTTAAAGAAACTAAAATGTCTTTGTGAATACATGGAAAACTATCAATTTTAAAACAAAAAGTGTAGAGGCTTTTTTAAAGACTTCAATTTTAGAGAAGTTTTATGATGAAACAGGTAGTAGAAATAGGGATAAGGACCAGATAGCACGTAAACTAATAGCAAGTCTGATTTTGGCTTCTTTGGGCTTTTTTTTTTAATGATTGTGGACCTGAACAGGTTAAATTTGGCCTATCGTGCTAGGGAGATCATTCCAGAGTTTAGAATCCGTGTAGAAAAATGTGGATTGCGCCCGTTTGGTACGACAAGTGGAGATTTGTACTGCATACTGGTGATGTGAATGAGCGAACCGAGTGTTTCTCGCAAAGATAGCCCGAGATGGTATCAAAGAATATAATTCAGCAGCACAATAGCCGTTGTAATAACGATAATACAAAGAAAGAACTGAAACCATCCTTCTATGCTCAAGCTTAAACAAGTATGCTTGCAAGGCTAACGCAAGCTTACATTTCCCTTGAAGTTTGTTTGTCAAACTGCGGATTAATTAATCTAAAATCGTAGTAGTGGGAGTTGGCGCATAGACAAGTGCGAAAAGGATAATTGGAACAATTAGCTAGAGATTCTGCACGTTTTAAAAAACGAATAGAGAACTAGTAACATAATTTTACCAATACTCGAAAATCAACATCGTGAATATGTATTTGTGAAACGTTTTAGTAGTATGCAGTATTTTGTGTATATATTGATACAAATAAAAGTTGAAATTGACAAAACAAATTTATTACATAATAGTATTACAGTAGATAGAAGTAAACGTACACTTTGACTCGCCGTTAAACAGGTTCTGTCAAGGAAACAAAAGGAAAAGGCAACGTATTTCATTCCCTCCCCAAGGGGGAGGGTGAGCTGCTCGAGCTTCACAAGCTCCTTCAGCCACAATCATGGATTCCCAGCATACATACATATTTTATGTATGCATGCATGGTGGGATTAAGGGTAGGTATGGTCAGGATAGGATCGGAAGGAACGGAGTTAGGGTTCTGAGGGGGAAAGTACTACCCCAGCATTCGCCTAAGTAGCCGCATATGGTGTGCATATACGGAGTGACCATGCCGCAACATGTGTATGAGGAAAACCCCCTGAAAAAACCTCATACAAGGTAGACGGTAACGGGAATCGAACCCATTACCTCCCGAATGCTAAGCAGGTCGTGTCACCACTACACTACCAGCTCGGTTGTTCCGTCAATATGGCCGCCGTTTAAATATGTAACCAAGTGCGCGCGAACGTAACATCCAGAGGCGTGCATGGTGGAAATAATTTCTGTTATAGGTGGTATAAAATAAAGTATTATTTACGATGTGTATTAAAACTTCTACTGGTTTTATAGTAGATTATTTTAAAGTTAGGAAAACTAACGTTTTACAGCGAGTGAAAAATATTAATTATAGAAATATTTTTTTATTAGTTACCTTTTAAAAGAAAAATGGCATTTATAAATATGTAATACTACAACGTTATCTAAAACTACAAATTAGATAGAAGAGATTTATTAGTTAAAGTTTTTATCTTCACTCAAAATCACTTCCTCCATTGAATAATGAAAAAAATCACACAATGTACCACTTTAACGCGTAAATAAGAAATAAAATCAAATTATTGTTTCATTATTTATATTTGATTAAACATAATGTCATGAAAGTGCAATTTTTATGCAATTGGGAAATTATATTTATTAATACACGTATTTCATCCCTTTACAAAACTTACCGTGTACGCTAATGGGCTACAATTAAATTCGTAAAGATATTTCAAGGACAATCAGTGAATGTTATGTTCCTTACCAAACACATTAGTTAACATTGGATACAAAATATTGTACATGTCAGCCAACCTGTTTGTTTTGTATGTTATATGTTTAAGATAGTTAGTGACTTTGCGTACTAATGTTACCGTACCTGAAACAACGGCATGTTGACGGAACCTGTTTAACAGTGAGACAAAGTATACACAACGTATTATATAATGTCTGTTAGAAATTCATGAATTGTGAGAATTATCAAAGCCTAACCACTTAACGAAAGATATATTTCCTTCATGTCGCATTACACGCTCAAAGTGAATGTCAGGATATTTAACACTTTGAAGTTCTGGCTCATAGAAACGTCCCTGAATCTTTTGAACTCGACTATCAAATAATGTGTAGGTAATTGGGCTTGAACGTTTTACTGTTGATATCTGAAAGACTTCGTAACTCCAATTAGGTGAGTAACCCTTAGAGAATATGTTTCTATGTTTGCTAATACGTGCATAATCCTTCTTTTTAAATTTAGGTATTTTACGGCCAAGAACTTTATGACATTTTGAATGTTTTAAAATAGCTGTAGCATTCCTTTCCGTTACATCTTTCGGTATGTAGATCCGATAGAATTATAAGCGGCAACGATTGGATATAATTGATATCCATTTATGGGAACCTTACATTATTGCTGTAAGGGAGCGATTTGTACGTTCAGCCATGCTGGTTTTTAAATTGAACAACTACTGTAATGATTTTTAAAATCTAAGTTATAAAACTTCGTTCACATATCATGTTTAGGCGTCCCTTGAAAAACAAGGCATAAGTTTATTCATTACATCTGCGACTAGTTTACGATTCTTGCATTTGATGGGAAAAGCCCAGACATGCGTTTACTATTACTAAACTGAATCGAAATCCTTTACTTACGCGAGCATAAGGTATCGTTTACACTAAATCAGCTGTGTACATGGCAAAGACGTGAATCTAAAAGTATGATTGACTTGATAGTGTATGATGAACGACTTACAAACCTGTTGAGAAATGCAAAAGTAATGCGTGGATCAGATTGTGATCGGACCACTTTTTGTTTGTATCGAGAGTGTATGTGTAAGGCAAAAGTAGGTCTGGAGAAAGTAAGCAAACGTAGTGCGAAAGTCCAGAGTTAGGGTAGATAATGGTGCGAGAATGAAATACGCAGATCCTCTGAGTAGAGTTGAATGTGAATGAAGCAGTGTGGAACGAACAAACAAAAGACAATGACGTTGCAAGTGCGGGTAATAAGCTTGAAAGACTGTGTTGTCAATTGTGTCGTGCAGATATGTGGAGGAGCAACGATAGGTAGACAGAAAAAATGTGCTTTGTGAAATGAATCGATAAAAAAGGCAGTATGTAATTGATGTGTATGTAACCAGGGCAAGTTAAACTATAAAGTATTGAAGTGTGGTAACACGAGTGTCGGTAGACGTTTGTCGATCAAAGTATTGATAGTGCAGATACAGAATAAGACATACCTGTAAAGCCTTGGTTTTGCAGTATTACAATGGGTACATTAAACGTTAACGAAAAAGTTGTCATTGATAACGCTTTACCATTGGAAAGTTATGTTTACATAGAGGGAAGATTGTTGAGACAGGATAGTACTGTTTCTAACACCGTTCGTTTTATTAATAATGGAATTGCATTTTTTTCAGTAAAATTAGATACGAAATGTATATAATAATAGCAGATTTTGTAGCTAAGGTTGGACTAACGCCAACAATGAAAGAATTGGTATCATTGACACGGAATGATCTCGCCCGTGATTAAAATGCTGGTTGGTTTCCTACATCAAAAAGCACACTAACAAATGCTCTGGGATATTTTAATGCTTGTGTACCTTTGAGAATGCTACCCGGCTTTGCTGAAGATTACAATAAAGTCATTTTGATAATCAGACAAGAATTTGTTTTAATTCGCATTAACATTAATACCGACGCAGTAGTTTCAACTGTGGCGGAGCAAGCATTAAAAGTTAACAAAGATAAGATATATTGGATAGTTCCACACATCATTCCAGGATTAGCGGAGAAATTGGTGTTGTTTGATAAAAATGTAAATACTTCAGTATCATTTAGAAGTTGGGAAACACACATATATCCAACCGTACCAACAGATAAACATACATGGGCAATCAAAATATCTACTAGTATAAAAATACCTACATACATTGTTGTAGGATTTCAGACGGGGCGAAACAATTTTTCCAACATATGAACAGATTCGATAAATGTGCACTAAAGAATATTAGGGCACTTCTTAACATGGACCATTATCCTTATGACAATTTAAACGTTAATTATGACAACACCTGCTTTGCTACATTGCATGAAATGTTTGCTAAATTTCAAATATCATACTATCAAAGAGGCGGGCAACTATTACTCACATTTAACCAATTTACCGCAGTCGCGCCAATGATAGTGGTAGACTGCTCGAATAAAAACACATTACACTACAGGCAGTGCTCTTCATGTAGAGTTTGAAACATCAGCCAACACACCTGCCAATACAAGAACATACTGTGTCATATCGCATGATCGTTTCATTACGTACAACGCCTTAAATGCTGTAACATTAGTTAATTTAGTCTAGTAGCTGTTAAAAATAATTTAACGGTTATTGTTGTTTTTCTAATATCGTCATTAGGTAACACTTTCTTCTACATAGCTGTTTGATGGTCATTCGTTCGTAGCATTTATTTGTATGATTTAGGGTCACTGGTTATGCAGTTGGTAATAAACGTTTCAAACGTCAATTTGAGCGTTCTTTTGAATTTGGTTTAGTATGGTGACATTTTAATTTCTGAGAAATTTAAAATATTTTCTGGACTTTATAAAATCCATCGATCTGTGTCGATTATATTGGCTGTCTGAGCGCCGATTTCAAACTTTAAATTCAAATATCTCGGCAAGCAGCTGGACTAGCGTGAGGGGAGGGGCAACGTTCGATAGCTGATTATTGCGGATTTTTTAGTCGTAATGTCGCACTGGGCGGGCGTGCACCGCGCTTAAACTGTGAAAGCGTATTTGTTCAACAATTTTTCGGCTAGTGAAGCAAGAAGCAAATTTTGTAATAATTTTAAAATCAGGCTTGTTAATGATGGACCAATTGTTCAGTTGATTAAGTAGTTGATAGCGAAAGTTAGAGAAACAGGATGTATGCTAAACGATTCCAGTGGTCCCAGAAATAGATCAATTGAAAACATTACCGAGTTGCCGCTGCGGTCGAGGAGCATCCACGAAGATCAGTTAGAAAACATGCTGCTTCTTTGAATATCAATCGTTCAAGTCTTCAGAGAATGTTGGGCTTAGACTTAAAATTAAACCCTTATAAATTACAAATTGTCCAAAAAAAAAACAAACCTGAAGACTACAGTAAGCGGAAAATTTACAGTCAGAAAACGTTTTTCAGAGGAAAATAGGACGGACAATGTTTTTTTAGCGATGAATCACACTTTCACCTCGAAGATTACGTCAATCACCAAAATTTTCGTGACTGGTCATCCGGCAATCCGAAGCAAAAGCATCAGAAAGCCTTACATAGTTTGAAAGTTACTGTATGGTGTGCAATATCGTCTAAGAAAATTATAGGGCCGTTGTTCTTTGAGAATGATTACGGTACAACGGTTACTGTGACGAGTGAGCGGTATAAATGATTAATAATTTTTTTGTACAGCAGCTACGAGTAGAGGATGTTGACGCGTCAGATGTGTGGTTTCAGCAAGACTGCCCACACAGCTAGGATGTCCATGGACAAAATCAGAGCGCTATTTCCAGGAAAAATCATAAGTCGCTTTGGAGATATAATTTGGCCACCCAGATCGTCCGACTTAACCCCAGCGGACTTTTTTCTATGGGGTTACCTTAAATTAAGAATTGTTTATACCCCTACCACGAATTTACAGCAGCTGAATGCTCTCTCTGAGAGCCATCTCAGAGAACGTCCTTCGACGTGTAATTGCAAATTCGCGAGTACGTTTTAAGGAGTGCATTCGTCGTGATGGAAAACATCTCGTCGGTGTAATAATAATAAAATCCGAACAAATCTTCTTTAATTTACTGTAATTAAAATATTATAAATACAAAAATTGATTTTTAAAGTTATTGTGATTTTTTAAAGTTTAAAATCGGCGATGAGACACCCATTATTTATATTTATTCCTCATTAGATAAAGTGATTATTTGCATTTAATTGTTTTATATGCTTTACGTGGTTTTGCCAAATGTTAGCCATCTACAACTTAATAGCTATCTTCGATATAATTAGAGGCACTTGGAAAAACCATACCTTCCGAATGGTGGAAGTTCGTATTATCTATTTGGTTACGAACATAACCATTAGAAGTGTCGTCTAATGTATTTTCTCTAGGAACGCAATTAATCATTTTCGTTTATCTTATTCTAACCTCGCCAGGGCAAGAGTATCGCCATTGATTTTCGCTAGTCCTTATGTATCTATTTTAGGGGTTTTTGGTTAACTTCTGGTTTCAAAACACGACAGGCCTATTTGTTATTCAACTGAACTTTATATTAACATATTGTAATTTTACCTCGGTAAGGTAAGATTTATCTTAATGCTTTCGCTCTTGTTATATTTACGTGTTTGCACAGCTAGTCATCATTGGGTTGATAAGTGCAAATATAATATTGTAAGCCACTTTGCTTACGATAATTAAATTGGATTAATCTAATTGACCTCGGTCTAGCTCACTCGGATCTTGTACTAGCAAGACGGGGTTGGGTTCGCTTGGCTAAATAGTTTTGGCTAAACACCGTTCACGCTAAATGATTCTAATATAATGATTTAAACGTATATTACCTATTTGCCACATAACTAACTAACCCTAGATATTTGAACTTAAATTACTAACGAAAAAAGAATAAAATATGTACAACAAATTAAGTAAATAAAGAAGGCAATTCTTTTTTTCTCGACACCCTGTCTGGATGGACGCCCTAGACGGCAGGTGGTCTGTCATTGGCTCTTGAGACGTTTCTGTGGGAATTAGAATTAATATGACCTTTATCTGTTTATCAGGCACTCGTATTATAACAAAAAAAACCCCTAAAAAATGACTTATAATTTATTAAGAGCTCTTAGGCCTGCCTGTAAACGGGAGCTATCGAGTGCCGTTTTGTAATGTTACCGGTATTACATAAGTGGAGGACAGCGCAACGATCGCGGTTGCGTTTGTGAGAAGGTCAGTTCCAAAGAAAAATCAATACTTTAAAGTAACGTTTGTGCGTATGACTGTTTTCATATACGAGTTTGCTTTCAGGCTGAATAGATGTATACTTTAAAGGGAATATGAAAATGTAAACTTTCACCATTAACATTCATAATAAAATACTTAGAGATAAGTATTTTGTTTAAAGGGAATGTTTATTAAATGAATTTTTATATTTGTAGGATATAAAAATGTACTTGTTACTGTTTACTACAGGCGTACCGGCTTCGGGTTGATTACTTACGGAAGTTTTTACTCTAATTATTAGGAAATAATAAATTTAATATTGAATGTTAACTGAAGAACGGCAGGAAAATGTTTTCTGCATTAATTCGATTACGCGTTTAATACGTACTGTGCCGGCATTAAATAACTATTTCAATTATTTAGAACTGAATAAACTAACGTTTAGAATTTACACTATTAATTCCCGCTTAAAAGGAAGTGATAACTAGTACGTGCCAATTCTCGCGTTTGATTGCAATGCGTTATCAGGTATTCAACCCTCCTGGGACGAGTTATTTCAGGATTATCAGGAGCTGGATAACTAGTTCGTTACTGATGACAGGAATTATTTTCTTACAGGACTTCGATGAAAAAGTATTGTTAAGCCAAAACTAACGTGGCGCGAAATTATGACTAATTGCAATCGGTTTTTATTAACGTTTGAGGCGATTAATTATGTAAAGTACGGACAGGAACGCGTAACGTTTTGTTTTTAAGTAACTGACGGATCTCTCCTGAAGCGGCTTCTGGAATTAGCGTTATATGCGGTTGCAGGCACTTCTGGTTTATTTATATTGCCTTGTGTGAGGCGTGGTTGTGTAATAGATGTTTAGGTGAAGGGCCATTCATAAGAATCTGGGACTAACCCGTACTGTGCTGTATAAATGGATCCTCCAGAGGCTGGTAGAATTACGGCGGCGACCTTTCTTCTCAGCGGAGTAAGTGAAAGATGACTCCGGGAGTCAAAGCCCGTCGTAACACCGTCCGATTTGTGTATTGTGATATTTGTTTAAGATGACTCCGGGATCTAAGCCCGTCGTAACATCGGCTGATTTGTGTATGGTGCAGTATTTGTTTAATGTGCAATAAAACTCACGTGCTTTTAACCTCAGAACGCATCAACCAACAGCTTGATTATGTGGAGCTAATTTTCAGGCGATGACGGCGAAGTGATGCGACAAAAGATACATGACGGTTCAGGACGAACGAATGCGGCTATCGACAGGTCGGCGGTGTACACAACGAGAATAAGAGCGGCAGGCGCGCGGTCTGCGTATGGGTTATCGCAATAAGCGATCAGGATTCTGGTCAAGCTTTTCAGGATTTATCGCGGTAAGTGATCAGGCTCCTGGTCAAGATTCAGGATTCTCTTAAATAACGCGTTTAAGAGCGGCAGGCGCGCGGTCAGGCTTCTGGTCAGGATTCACTTTATTCGGTAGCGTCGACGGAACGGATCTACGAGCAAGCGGTCGGTGAAACATCCCGACGCACTAGCAGGAAGTAGACTATGGACCGGATCGGTGCACGAGTAGTAAGGTGTCGCGGCCAAGACCCGACACACAAGCATTTTGTACGGTAGCTCGTCTCGCGGTTTTATAAAGGATCCGCGGTAGGCCGGGACGGCTTCTGTGCAGGGATGCTTACTTAAATACACAGCGGTAATACGCACTGCCTTCTAATGGACAAGAGCGCTCAACCAAACAACACAATGAAGACCAGAATTACAAGAATTGTGTATGCAACCCATTATGCGAATGCGGAAGATCATATATAGGAGCAGCAGTAGACCACTCGAAGTGAGAATTAAGGAACAAAAGAACAACATCCGCAAAAGTGAAACAGAGAGATAAAGAATCTTCGAACAAGTCTGGAACGAAGACCAACGGCTCCAATGGGACAACATACAGGTAGTGGCAAGGACGAGAATACAACTCACCGAAAGCTCAAAGAAGCCACTTGGCAGAAAATCCGATAAGCCACGCTAGTGTAAAAATGAAACCTATATGGATCCGTGAACTAACTTTCAGTTGTGTGTGCTGCTGCTTATGTACCCTGTTGCTTTAGGTACAGGAAGTTAGTTCAGTTCGAGTAACTAGAAGCAGGAGCATACAGTTACCAAGCTAGGGATGGCAGATGAGACTTTGCCGAAACGTCGTTTTGCAACAAACTGTCTTTTGGAAATCAGAAGAACTATGCGGCTCAACACCCGAAAAGCCAGCAATATATGTACATATATATATATATATATATATATATATATATATATATAATATAACATAAAATTATTAGGGATGCAGCCTATATTAATGGGTGACAAATTAAACTCTTTTCACTTTATTTTGAGAGCTTTCGAAATTTATTAATTTCTTCATCAGTCAATCTAAAAGAAGAAATTAATAAATTTCGAAAGCTCTCAAAATAAAGTGAAAAGAGTTTAATTTGTCACCCATTAATATAGGCTGCATCCCTAATAATTTTTAGTTGTTTTATAAACTATTCAGCCAAAACTAATATTTATTATTTATATATATATATATATATATATATATATATATATATATATATATATATGTAGAGAGAGAGAGAGAGAGAGAGAGAGAGAGAGAGAGTTTTAGACTAGTAGGTGAAAGGTACCAAAGGTCGCATCTGAGAGTAGTTAAGTGCTTCGGAAAAAATCATAACAAATGAATTCGACTCAAATGTGAAATCAGTCCTTCTCAGGACTAAGTTTGATTACGTAAGCAGAGTCCGCTTCCGACACGTTGCGCTAGAAATCAAAAACTGTGAAAATAGGCTCTACTCAACTTATTATTTATTATGTTTTTATAACAAAATACGGTAATAATGGCGGATTTCTGATCAGATGTAATTATTATTTGTCAAAGCCGCCTATATTGTTATGTACAGCCTACTATTTAAAATACTGCATGATCCGGTATTGTAATGTATTGCGTATGTATGATTATTGCTTTAAAAAGAAACTATTAAGTTTACTATTTAAAATACTACAATAGTGGTGTTTATTTGAAAAAAGTGGAAGTTATTTTAACTTTGCGTTACTTATGTTAAAATTTTCAAATCCTAGTTTTGATATTTTTGAAAAACCAAGAAACGAATTCAAAAATAGTAAAATAAATAGTTAGGAAGTAAGTATGTATTAACAAATACATTAATATGGGTTAAATGAAGTAGATCTTTAAAGTTTTTTTTATTTGTCGAAAACAGTCAAAAAAACATATTCATCGTAAGTGGCTAAGACTTTGTGCATGGGCATAAAATTGTAGAAGAAACAGCTTTTTTTATAACTTTTTTTGAAATTCATCCAAATTTTTTAAAATTGTTGAAAAAATGTCAAATTTGAGAGATAACAGGTGTCATATAACCACATAATGTATGAATGTATCAGTACGAACACATTTCCTGATGTATGGAAGATATCTATATTTAAACCTATATTAAAAGCTGAGCACTATAATTCGTTATTAAATTTTCGCCCTATTAGTGTACTACCTACGTGAAAATTTTCGAGGAATTGTTAGCCGTGCAAATTAAACAGCATTTAAAACCATAATGTTTTACCTAACGCCCAATCGGGTTTTCGTGAAGGTTTCGGTTGTTCTAATGCGCTATGCAACGGGCGTAAACATGGACCTATTCCTTTTGTTTGTTTACACTCGCTACAAAAGAATTAATTTTAGTACTCTTTTATAATTTTTATAATTTCAAAATCCTTTAATAAAATTTTATATTGTTTTTGTGAGAACTTAAAATGGTTACCTTTTAAATTAAATTTAATTTACTTGCTATCAGGTTCCTGTTTGAGTAAATAAACTGTAACATTTGCTTCAACAAATTCCGTTCTGATCAGGTTGCGCCGGTTACCTTGATTATTAAAAGAAATGATTATTGTTATCAATTACCAAAATTATATTCAAATTTATTTTCTTAATGTATATGTAATTTGTAACTTTATTGAAATTACTTCCTTCAGTATTAAAGCTTTTTATATTCGTAATAGTTAATAATAAATGCAGAAACGATTTGCTTACAATAATATATTAAAAACAATCCTATTATTATACTTCGTATTCTTAATAGCATAAATAATTTCTGTATCAACAGTGAATGGTGTTTGTTTCATTCAGTGTTGATATTTAAACACAAATTTAAAGGAAAATAAAACACATATATGTTTCTTTTATTACACAGTTATCAATTTTACTTGTCACTTTTTGAATGCCGAAGGTTGGAATGATTTCGTTGCTATTCCGCCAGCCCTGGAGCCGCATTCCTTTGTCCCGAAATATCTTCTTCAGACCTTTGTTGCGGATTAACACAATTCCAATTTCCGCCTATCGATTGGATTGATATTTTCTGGATGTATTATTTCATCAGTCTTAATTATCACTTCGAATTGTTACTTTTCCACCACAAACTGCAAGCAAATTACTAACAGCAATTTATTTAATTTATGTTTAAAAAAATCTCCTGAAGTTAATCTTAAAAGAAAATATTATAGGACTATGTGTATAGATTCTTTTTTAAGATTTATAGTTTTTAAGAAAAAAAATGCAACCACAAAATGTTTTATGCATGCAACTGTATCATTTAAAACGGGCCGAGTGAGACTCTGGCATCGCTCTCGCAGAGTCAACACGGCATCATTGCGTGTCGTTATCCTATTTGAAATACACTGTCTGTGCTTCGCCATTCTGCAATCTCAGTGTGTCTTTCAGTTAGTATTCACTTTAAACTTTTATCTTTTAATAAGAAAAGTATTCTTTTTACTTCCTTAATACAATATTAACTAATTTAGGCTTTATTTTCTCAATCTAGAGGGCAGTGTGACTATATACTACTGTCACTTGTGCTACGGCAATCACCATTCCTCACTCCTTACTCAAAACTACAAGTCACTTTAACAACTGATTCCCCTTCCTCTACAACTCATTTATGCATTTGCAGATTGCTGCGTTTTATTTAAATATTTTCCAATTAATTACGTACGTTGAAGTAAATTCAAGCTTTTCGTATCAATCTTAAATAAACTTACATATAAACAACAAACAATCATTTCTTAATCTACAAAATAACACATGAACTGTAAAATATCATATAACTTAGCGCGAAATTTGAATTTCTCAGGCATTCGTTACAGCTATTAGATCAAAATAAAGTTGCAGTACTTATTCTATTAGACTATTTAAAAGCTTCCGTTACCGTAAAGCACAGTTTGCTTTGTGTCCATCTTACGTTTTATAGGCCCAGGTGATCAAGCTATTGCGTTTCTTTAAAGCTACCTTTCTAATAGGTTTAGTCGGGTGTTGATAAATTACAATTGTTACTCTGACTTGTATTTAATGTTCCTCGAGTTCCTCAAGAGTCTATTTTTGGGCCACGTTTATCCATAATCTATACAGTTAATTTATATAAATGCTTGGTGTATTGCAAAGTTCATTTACGTCGATGACACGCAATTGTATAGAGCGTTTGATGTATCTGATCTTGAGTTTAACCTAAAACTAATTAAGGAAGACCTACGTTAGTTATACATTACATCGATGAAACATCACTTACATTGGAACATATGTAGGTAAATATTGTGTAGTGGCTTTCCATAACACCAATGTACGGGTAGATAATGTAGATATCTGCATTAATAGTTCTCCTCTCCCTATAGTGCAAAATGTAAAAAACTTCGGGTTTTGGATGGATACCAATCTTCGCTTCACTGATCACATAACTAAATTACTTAATATAAAAATGATTTACTACTATTAAACATTTATATTCGAAGAGACATATTTTAAATCAGAATCTTAAAAAATTGCTATGCGGCTCTCTAATCTTATCTAGCTTTAACTTATATGATGCTGTTTATTACTCTTGTTTAACGTACTACAATAGTAAAATAGTAAAAAAAGTACAAAATCGCGTCTTAGGTTCATACACGGGCTCAAACAAAGGGAAAGAGTTTCTCATATGATTAAGGCTACTGGATGGTTATGCATGCGCCATCGCAGACTGCTTCACTCTATGTTTTTATCATAAAATACCAACCGCCAAAATCTCACAATATCTTTATCAAGAAATAAGCTTTCGTACTGATGCCCATAATATAAACATAAGACGCAATCTTTTGTTCATCGACTTCAGGTTTTAAAAAAAATCTAATTGTATTCCACATTATACTGTGTGTTTGTAGCTAAGGCGATTAACAGATGACTTTTGAACGTTGTCCATGACATATGCGGCAATGTTTCTAAGTTCTTGGCGAATTCGTGCTTTTAAATCTTCTAAATTGGCCGGTTGCGTCGCGTATACTTTACTCTTTAAGTATGCTCACAAGAAGTAATCTAGAGGATTTAAATCTGGTGATCTAGCTGGCCCTTTTTTAGCTATCCAACGATTTGGAAAAATTTCATTCCAACAAGCGCGAACCGGTAAAGCGCAGTACGGCGGCGCTCCATCTTGTTGAAAAAATAGGTCACGGTGGAGCATATCGGACTCTTCTAAATCTGGATACCACGTTATTAGAGCGGGGATGAGATCATTTTGATAAAAGTTTAAATATCTCGCACCAGTGAGAGTATCCTCGAAGAAGTAAGGACCTATAACTCTTCCGTTAACTATGCCGCACCAAACGTTCAATTTTTGAGGGCTTGGGCGTGACATTGCGTGAACCAATGAGGATTTTCGGTTGCCCAATAACGGCAAATTTGTCTGTATACATGGACGTTTAAAGCAAATGTTGCTTTGTCAGAAAAAATTATTCTTTTAAAAAATTGGCGGTACCATAACATAATTGATGCATTTGTTCACGACATTCATTTCGCCAATCAAAGTCATCTTCCGACAGTTCGTAAAGCAACCACCACTTTATGCACAGTAGATCGCGCCTCTCTAATGTTACTAGCCGGGTTCGTAATGGTCGTATTAGAATTATCTTGCAATGCTAACACAATGTTCAACTGATCTTCGACCAGATTTTCTCATATCCCGAACATGTCCAAATTTCCGAAATTTCGCCTCAACTCTGTTTACCATGCTTTGGCTAATGAACGGTCGATTGGGGTAAGTTGCATTAAACAAAGCAACCACTTCAAATTGAGTGCGCGACCTATCTCCTAAACCAAGCATGCACAGGGTTTCCATTCCTTCACGTTAGCTTAATTTCCTCATATTTTACAAAATAACGGTAAAGTAGTTACTAGATAAACTCACGATAACAATGTATGTATGAAAAAACTCAACACAAGTTGCCAACGTACAAATAATTAAAATAATTTTAACAAAATGTACAATTTAACGTTTTCTTACTTTTCTAATTTTCTCACTTTTAATGTTTACGATAATCTTTATTCAATTTTGTAACCATCGTCTATATTTACCTTATGGTATAATCGTTATTGTCCAGTACTATTTACATAGTTAATCGTTTATTGTTCATTACAGTACTATTTACACACTAATTATTAAACTTAGATCGTATATACACGGTGCAGGGCCGGCGCGGTCGAGCGGATGAAGGGGCTTGCTGTGGGCCTTGGTGTACGGCGCACGGCGGGCGAGGTCGGTCTGCACAAGGTGCCACTTCGTTTGCTGAGGATAAGGTTGCTTACTCGGCGTCGGGGGAGCGGTGTAACCATCGAAGGCACGGGCGATCGTTGTCGGAAGACCCGGAAGTCGTTCCGTTGTCGGGGGCGCTCGTGAGCGGCTTCCGTGCGTACCATCTGTACTTAAAGGGCAGCGGGCAATTGGCTGTGTAACAACCCTGTCCGGTGTAGAACGCTAGGTCGTCTCGGTCCGGGCTATAAGAAACACCGGTGCAGGGCGCTTGACTCTGTCAAGGCTGTAGAGAAGCTCCGGAGCAGAATGATACTATGGGTGGTTGGTTTCCCTTATAAACCCGAATGCGAGAGCGTGTTTTGCGTGTGGGGGTAGCATTGAAGGGTGTGCTTTAGCGCGTGGTGGTAGCATTACTTCCACATACCCCCTTGCTAGTGATGGAATCCGTTTCGAATCACACAGGGGGGGCGAATTTTTCTTCCGGATCTAGTTCTAGTTTGTTCGCTGGGGGTTGATTGGGTCGTGTAGCGTTGCTCCTCGACGTATGCTGGTTTTACTCGGTCTGTTGTCACCGTGCAGGGTTGGCCGCTTCTGTCTATCGTGAACGTCCTTTTCCCCTGCCTGGTGATGATGTACGGTCCGTTGTACGTTCGTTATAGTAGGCGTTTTACCGTATCGTTTCTTAGAAAAAATTGCGTGTTTTTACCGAGTTGCTTGAACACGAAACCTTTGTTCGTGTTGTGTGCTGACGCCGGCACTGGGTTGAGTGTCTGCATGTGGCGTCGAAGTTGTGTTACGTAATTCTCTGGTTCTAGGGGTGGGTTAGTTTGCCGGTCGTTTAGGAATTCGCGTGGGATACGAATGTTTTCTCCGTATACCATTTCTGCTGCAGTTGCCGACAGGTCGTCCTTCCAGGCGGTCCGCATGCCTAGGAGTACGACGGGTAATGCTTCGTACCAATCTCTCGTGTCGTGCACATTAAGGATATTTTGAGATGTCGATGGAATTTTTCTAGCAGTCCGTTTTCCTGTGGGCGATAAGCTGTTGTTCTGCGCCGCGTGAATCCGGCTACGTTTTGGAGTTGCTTAAAAAGCAATGCGTGCACTGCCTTGCCTATTTTCAGCAATCGCTTTGCATACTTGGCCATACGAATCTTTTAGAAACGAGTTTGGATGATGCTCTAGCTCCGGGTTGCGATAGCTGGTGTAGGTTTTCGAAAACCTGCCGCCTGAACGCTTTGGTGACGAAAGGTCTCGCGTTTTCTGTAGACACGTCGCAATAGATTTCGGTCGTGTGCCCAGGCATTCGTAATTTTTTAAGCTGTAGATTTGTGTTATTGAGCCGTAGTGTGTCCTGGAATTAAGTGTCATTTGCCTGGTCTATTCCAAGTTCATCGAAATTAATCCTTGCTATAAGTTGATTGACTCTGGACAATGTGTCGGCTACTATGTTGTATTTGCCGGATATATGCTGGATGTCTGTTGAAAATTGTCCTATGAAATGTAGGTATCTGAATTGTTGTGGAGAACGTTTCTCGAGTTTTTGTTTGAATGCGAAAGTTATGGGTTTATGATCCGTATAGATTATAAACTGTCGTCCTTGGAGTAGGTGCTGGTAGTGGCGTATCGTGGAGTATATGGTTAGAAGTTCCCTGTCGTAAGCTGCGTATTTTTGTTCCGCGTTTGATAGCTTGCGTGATAGGAATGCTAGTGGTTTCCATTCTTTGTTCTGCAGTTGATGTATTACTCCACCTATCGCAGTGTCTGGTGCGTCGGTTGTAACTGATAATTTAGCGCCTGCTTGTGGATGTGTGAGTAATGCTGCTTATGCTATTCGCTTTTTGCAACTTTCAACCGCTGTATTGGTTGATTACCTTTTAGTTTCCTTTTTAATAGTTTGTTTAACGGCGTTTGCGTTGTGGCTGCGTTTGGTATAAACCGCCAGTAGTAATTGATCATGCCTCCTAGGATCTGTTGCAACTGTTTCTCTGTTGTGGCCGCTTTTAACTCTTGTATTGCTTTGACTTTTTCTGGTAGTGGTCGCGTTCCTTCCTCCGACACCAGGTAGTCAAGGAATGAAACTTGTGTTTCTCCGAATGTGCACTTTGCCGGGTTGATGATAATCCCATTGCCTTGCAATTTCTGGAATAACTGTCGTAGATGCATTTCGTGTTCTTCTTCCGACGATGATGTCGTCGATGTATGCGTAACAGAAAGCCATGTCCCGTGCATTTCGTGCATAAATCTCTGAAAGGTCTGCGCCGCGTTGTGTAGGCCGAATGTCATGTAGGGGAATTCGAACAATCCGAATGGTGTGGTTATTGCGGTTTTGGGTACGTGCTTTTCTGCTATTGGCATTTGGTGGTAGGCCTTTACTAAGTCTATTGCAGAAAGAATTCTTGTTGTGGTAGGTCTGCGAGAAGACCTCGATATGTGGCACTGCGTATCTGTCTGGGAGTGTTCGCGCGTTTAGAGGCCTATAGTCGCCACATGGTCTCATTCTGCGCCTTTCTTTGGTACCATGTGTAATGGCGCTGCCCATGGGCTTTCGGATGGTCGCGGGATGCCGAGTTGGATCATGATTCTGAACTCCTCCTTCGCTTTTTCAAGTTTATCTGGTGCCAATCTTCGCGGTCGGCGCGCTGCCGGTGGACCATCTGTCGTTACTATATAGTGCTTTGTGGAATGTTGTGGGTGCGAAGGTAGTCCAGCTGGCCTTGTGATCGCGGGGAAGTCGTGCGGAGCGTTGGTTGGTCGTCCTGGTGCCGCGAGGTTCGTGGCTGTGTCGTGCAATCTTAGTTGGCGCATATCTACTAGGAGTCCGTAGTAAGGTAGGAAGTCGGCTCCTATGATCGGTTTATGCGTATCCGCTACGATGAATCTCCATGGGAAATTTCTTCGTAACCGGAGATCAAGGTTCAGGTCTACAACCCCGTATGTATTGATCTCGGTATTGTTAGCTGCGTATCGCGAGACTTGTCGTTTTTCTGTGAGTAATTTCCGTGGAAAAATGCACACGTCCGCTCCTGTGTCCACCAGGAATTCCGCCTTCGAGTTTTTGTCCGCTTTGAACGTCGCTCGCTGTCATTAGCGATTGCTCTGTTTGTTTCTCTGGTTACTCGTTGCCTTGCACGGCGGTCGACATTTCTTTGCGTTGTCTCCAAACTTATAGTGGTACCAACACGTGTCGTAGGTTTTGGGTGCTGAACGGCTTCATTCTATGAGTTTATACTCGGTTTTGCGTCCTGTTTCGTAGGTTCGCTTTTCGTTGGGCTACTTCGTTAACCAGGTCCTTGATTGTATCGTGTAGTGTGTTGAACGTGGGCCCAAGGGGTGAAATTGCTGTGGTGCTCATGATGGCGTCGGCTAGGTCGGCTACTCTTGCAAGATTAGCATCGGTCTGTGTTGTCAGGATTGCTCGGACGTTTGATGGTAGACGGATGGACCAAATGGATGTAACAGCGTTTCCAGGACTGCTGGTTTCGCTAGGTGTTGCTAGTGCCGTAAAAACTGGGATGGTTTACGGTCCCCCAACTCCTCTGATTCTAGGAGCTGTTTGGTTTTTTGCTCCTGAATGATGCTGAGTCTACGGATTAATTCGGTTTTCAGTTTTTGGTACTTGTCGTTGGCGATTTTGTGAGGATGTCTTGTATTTCGCTTGCATACAGAGCTTCCAAGTTGCCTGCCACGTATCCGTACTTCGTCCCGTCTGCCGTGATTTCACTTATGTGGAACTGAGTCGCGATCTGTGCGAACCATAAATTCGGGTCATCTGGCCAGAACGGCGGAATGCGTATTTGAACACGTTTCATTAGCGTTAACCCTTGTTGTTCCGTCATTGTCTTTTTCACTCGCGCACTTTCACTGTTTTTGGTCTTGTGGTGACTATTGTCCGTATCACTCGCGTATTTTACTGCTCGTTGCGCGTTTAGATCACGTCGGGGTAACCACTTTGGTGTAATCGTTATTGTTCAGTACTATTTACACACTTAATCGTTTGTTGTTCATTACAGTACTATTTACACACTAATTATTAAACTTATATCGTATATACACGGTGCAGGGCAGGTGCGGGTCGTGCGGGAGAAGGGGCTTGCTGTGGGCCTCGGTGTACGGCGCACGGCGGGCGAGGTCGGTCTGCACGAGGTGCCACTTCGGTTGCTGAGGATAAGGTTGCTTACTCGGCGTCGGAGGGAGCGGTGTAACCATCGAAGGCACGGGCGATCGTTGTCGGAAGACCCGGAAGGGTCCGTTCGCAACAAAAAAGGAATTGGTCGCAGAAGATCTGCCAGAAATGCAGAAAATATTGAACGGGTGAGAAATGCATTTAAGCACAGTCCTAAACGTTCCGCAAAAGGCATTCCTTAACTCTTAATATTTCTGAAAGAAGTCTTCGAAGTATTTTGCACTTGTACCTAAATTTCCATTCACACAAAATGCAAACTGTTCAAGAACTGAATGCACGTCACAAATAAAATAGACTGTAATGTTGTCAGAATATTCTCAACGACATTGAAATCGATCCTGATTTGCCAAATCAGCTTCTAATGTCTGACGAAGCCAATTTTTATTTATCAGGATTTGTCAATAAACAGAATTATCGCTATTGGTCTGACAGAAATCCTAGGGAAGTTCATGAAAAACCACTGCACAGTCCAAAGTTAATTGTTTGGTGTGCTGTTGGACTAATGGGAATCATCGGACCTCACTTCTTTGTAGATGTTAATGGTCGATCGGTAACGGTAAATTGAAAGCGTTATGTTGAGATGTTGATAAATTTTCGGCAACCAGAGCTACATCAGCGAGGAATCTAGAATGTTTTTTTCCAGCAAGACGGAGCCACCGCTCATACCGCCCGCCGATCGTTAGAAACTTTACGTAACATGTTCCCTGGACGTTTGATTTCACGTTTCGGCGATATTCCCTGGCTAGCGCACAGTCCAGACCTGACCGCTACAAATAACTTTCTCTGGGGTTACCTTAAACAAAGAGTGTTTTCCGTAAGAATTAATAACTTAAACGAGTTAAAAAACCGCATTACTGCCGAAATTGAAGCTATCCCTGAGGAAACATTACGACGAGTTATGGCAACTTTCCCACAACATCTTCAACCTTGCATACCAGAATATGGTGGTCATTTGAAAGATTGTATCTTTAAGTCATAAAATCCAAAGGGATGTAGATTAATGTATGATAAGAATAAAAAATGTATTGTTTCGTTCAATAAATATTTAGTGTTAAAAATTGTAATAGTGCTATGCCGAACCCTGTACATATGTATCCGGAACATACACAAGAATAGTTGGGGGTGCCAAGAATGCTCAACCTGAAACGTTAAACGTCACCATATTACATTAGAAGACCAATAACCACACGGAAGGGTTGAATCACCGATTTGTTAATTAAGTGGGCTAAACCCATCCCATGGTGTAGGTATTAATTATTAAGATGCGTCTAGAGGTAGTTTCCGACAAAACAAAACTTAGGTTGATTCATTCCAAAAAAGAAGAAACCAAAATATGTACTACTTCAAAAATATCTGCCAAGAATACATAGCCGGCCAAAGAGATTTGACTAATTTCTTAAAGGCTATAGGCCGCAACATTAGGTTTAATTAGCATTAATTGTAGTGTTGTGGTAATTTATACAGGGTGGTCCGAAGTTTACCCTTCAAACTTTAAGAAGTCAGAGAGGCTTAAATTACATAGAAAACCTCTTATCAACATTATTTATACCTCGATTAGTTTCGGAGATGCACGGTGTTAATGCTCTTGTAATTTGGAAGTTTTTTTTTAATAATTCAAGAACTGTTCAAGGTACTGGCTTGAAATTTGGGGAGTGGTTATTCCTTCTAAGCCTTTATTGCTTCAAGAAGTTTGTTACGGCACTGCGTTGTGCAGGTAATTTTATGATTTTTACCTTCCAACCTACATGTACATATATAGGTATAGAAGGTTATGCAATCTACTTTTTTTCACTATCGCCAAATCTACTTATTAGCTCATTTTAGAAGTTTTGGCCAAGTTTCGCCAAGATCGGCCATCATGCCTGGATGTCTGTGTGTCCGTCGGTGTGTCGGTGTGTCGGTGTGTCGGTGTGTCGGTGTGTCGGTGTGTCGGTGTGTCGGTGTGTCGGTGTGTCGGTGTGTCGGTGTGCGTGTGCGTGTGCGTGTGTGTGCGTGTGTGTGTGTGTGTGTGTGTATGTGTGTGTGTGGTTGGTTGGTTGATTGTGTGGGAGTGCGCGTGTGTGCGCAGGCATGCGCGTGTGTGCGTGTGTGTGCGTGTGCGGGTGTGCGCGTGTGTGTGCGTGTGTGCGCGGGTTGCGCGGATTTGCGCGTGTGTCCGCGTGTGTGCGCATGATTAGCTTTTGGAAGAAACCCAGCGTAGGTAGGGGGTTATTAGGGACAGTTTTTGGTTTTTATCATATATCTCAATACAGCTGCATATTTCAGAGATATAATAGTTATTTACGCTGCTAGGGAGTAATGTGGCATTTTACAGTCGAAGCTTGAGGTTGCGCCCGAAGCGTAGCTGAGGGCGTAACAAGCTGAGACTGTAACCCACATTACTCCTGTAGCGCGTACAATATTTTTCCGCCTGAAGAGATATTATTTTGCACTATAATTGCAAACAGCATTTTTATTAAATACATATTACTTAATTGTCAGACTGACGTTTATTTGACAAACCATCTACGCATTCATTTCATGGCAACTAAATTTCGAGAAAAGGTAAATTTACATCTTTCTAGCGCATTTATTAATAATTTTCTGTCTCTATCTAAAGAATTTTCAGTTTCGATGGTAACGGGAAAGTTATTACGGGCCTATGGGAGTAATGAGTAACATTACATCTAAATTAACGTGGTTGTAATGATTTGTTAACATATCGAAAGGCGGAAAAAATACTTACATATAGACCTTAAGCATATCGATTAATTATATTCTATGCAATTTTTTTATATGATGCGTAATTTGACGTCAAAAAAAGTAGAATTTTTTTATTATCTGAATAACGATTAATTTTATAAGAACTGTTTTCTTTATAAAGTTTTTTAATGTAAAGCAAAATAAATGTAAAAATTGAATAAATATGATTGAAGATGCAGAAGCAGTATTATAGATATTTTTATACCAGCGGGCGGCTTTGGAAGTTAACATGTAGTTATTCCTATGAATCTCTATCTGACATGAAGTTTTAAACGTCATTGTGACATAGATTATTCTTTTGTTTTTACAATGTTGCCTATTTTTGTTAAGAACCTACAAAAAAGGGGTTGCGTAGTTATCCTAAAAAAATGAAATTAAAATTATTTCATTTCTTTTAATTTAAGTCTAGATGTCTATTAACCTCGGCCTGTCATGAAGTTTAAAACATCTGTCTGACATGGATTATTGTTTGTGCGTTTATTGTTGTCTATTTTCGTAATGGACTTTTTATAAAAGAGGTTGCACAATTATCCTTAAAAAATGTTATTAAAATTATTTCATTTTAATTTCCATTTTGTAGGTTGGAACTTTTTTGTACAACGTTTACTTTGCGAGTAAAATACTTGTGTCTACTTTACAGGACATCACAATGTATGGGGAGGATAGATTTAAATCAAATCTAGCCGTCTCCTAAAAATTATTAATCCTAGTAGTAGCTTGTAGTAACTATGACAACAACAACGAAACATGGTTGTCTAGTCAATTTTTCATATTGGAAGTTTTTAAACTATAGTTCTGTTGTGTACAAAAATGCCAAAGTTTTGCAGTAATAAAAACTATGCAGACATTCATTTCATCTATGGATTTTGCTACGGTAATGCTCATCAGCCAGCTCGAGAATATCGAAGGCGGTATCTAAATTTGTATCCCGATGAGAATCCTGGGATCTTAAGAAAATTATGATGGACCGATGAGGCGACGTTGACTAGAGCTGGAGTAGTAAACCTCCACCTGCATATTTGGGTGCGTACCAATCCTCACCGAATCCAACCCGTTCATTCCAGCATGAGTTTACTGTTAATGTTTGGTTGGGTATTATTGACATCAATATTTGTGGTCCATACTTCTTGCGGCCCAGACTAAGTGCAGACATATTTCGGTATTTCGTTGCCAACGACTTATTTGAACTAATGGAGGATGTTCCTTTGGATGTACGAAATAAACTACACGGCGCACCAGACATTTTATAATGATTGGAGGATAATTATCCTCACCGATGGATAGGTCGTTTGGGAAACATTTACAATGCCCTAGGGAAAATTGGAAGAGATCCGTAGAACTGACCGCCAAGATCGCCGGACCTCATACCTTGAGATTTGCGCTATCAAATCCATTAATCTGAGATGTACATATATTTAAGTTAATGGACTCCAATTTCTCAAGCTTCTTTGATATTGTTAGAAACTCACTGTTTAATTTTTTTGTCTGTATGTATAAGTTTTACGTAAATAATTCTGCAATAAATCTTGTTCATGATGAAAAATTCAATGATACCTTTTCTTTTTAAATCAAACTTAATTTCAAAAAATCATAAAATTACCTGCATCAGTAAGTAGTTTAGATGAAATTCTGGCTTTCTATATGGCGACGCCACTGGGGGCAGTATCAAGGCCAAATTTCGCGAAACAGTAAAGGCTTAGAAAGAATAACCACTCCTAAAATTTCAAACCAGTACTTTCAACAGTTTTTGAATTGTTAAAAAAGACTTCCAAATTGCCCCTCTGTATCTCCAAAACTAAGCGAGATATAGATAATGTTCATAAGATGTTTTCTATTTAATTTAAGCCCCTCCATGACCTCTTAAAGTTTGAAAAGTAATCTTCGGACCACCCTGCATATTATAGTTCGTAGCAATTACTTTGATCATTTGTGAAAATTTACTAACAGAATATTTCAACTGAGTTTTTTTATTTTACTTTCAGTAAATAATTCGCAAGTTGAGTTCTTGCATAATTTCGGTTTTTTTTTTCCGGAGATTATTATTCCGGTTTTTTTCCCAGTTTTCCCAAAAGGAAGACGTCTTGCAAAAGTTATGGCTATTAATAGAAACTCCGGTGTAGAACGGTAGTTTGCCTCGGTCCGGGCTATCAGAAACACCGGTGCAGGGCGCTTGACTCTGTCCAGGCTGTAGAGAAGCTCCGGAGCAGAATGATCGTTTGGCGGAAAAAAAAGAAAAAGGCCATGTATTTCATTCCCTCCCCAAGGAGGAGGGCGGGCTGCTCGAGCTTTCCGAGCTCCTTCAGCCACAATCACGGATTCCCAGCATACATACATACATTACGTATATATGCATTGTGGGATTAAGGATGGGTATGGTCAGGATAGGATCGGAAGGAACGGAGTTAGGGTTCTGAGGGGAAAAATACTACCCCACCATTCGCCTAAGTAGGCGCACATGGTGTGCATATACGCAGTGACCATGCCGCTACATGTGTATGAGTAAAACCCCCTGAAAAAAACTCATACAAGGTAGACGGTAACGGGAATCGAACCCATTACCTCCCGAATGCTAAACACCACTACGCTACCAGCTCGGTGATCCTTTGTCGAGTTTGCTTCCCTTATAAACCCGAATGCGAGGGCGTGTTTTGTGTGTGGGGGTAGCGTTGAAGGGTGTGCTTTCGCGTGTGGGGGTTGCATCACCCCCACAACCTTGTCGGACGTAAAAAGATATACCCTTTTTAATTCTGCAATAAAAAATGGTGGGTTGATATCTAGAAAAAAATGTCGATGACACTCATGTCTTTTTCTTGACACACCCTGTACATTTTACTTTTATGAAAAAAATTCTAAATTGAAAATAATAGTTGACGGGTCCGAGCGTTTTTATCCTAAATTTCCATTCGATTTTAATTGAATTTAGCCACTACCTTACGAACGCACTGTATAAATGTTACCGTATAAACCCGCACCTATGAATTCATTTAAGAGGGATGTTAAGTCTTTGATATGTAAAGGTGAGTTTATTGTAGCATAATGCACTACTCATAACTATAAGTACCCAATTAATAAGTGATTACTGTGATTGCTAGTGTTACATAATAGGAATAAGTAAAAAGAGTTAAAAAGAAACTGTTTTGACATAAACCATTTCTACTACCGCTATTTAAATATTTCTGGATAAATCCTATATGTAATTTTAACATGTTCACACTTAAATGTTAGATGAGTGTAATTATAAGTAAATAGTTAATTCAAATTAATAAATACTTAATAATGAACTGTTGCATGAATATGGATTGCGTAAATATGTAAGGTAAACCTGCTACAAAAACAGCAATAGAATGATTCCAGTTTTACTAGTACCTATGTATATGATAATACAAGTTACATTACAAACTTGACATGAACCGTTTATTTATAAATAGTATTATTTACAAGTAATTACACATAAATAGTTTATAGGATGATGATCTTTGTGATGTGCATAATGTTTCCCATACTTGGACATTCCGAAAATGTAATGAATTGTAAGTAATTATCTTTCTTGTGTTATAATATTAAATATTCATATTCAAAAGATCATTGGAGGGATATGTTTAATGAAGGCATCAAGGAGATAACCAGAACAGGACAGCAATCTAAATCGTTGAATGATTCGCTACACGGATTTCAGTATCCACAATTATTTAAACACCGCACTGAGACAGGAGAAATAAAAAGGCAAAAGGGTATATTCGACTCAGTGATTTGTATTATTTGTGAACTAGGAGTAAATGCTGTCTTAGTAGCGCGAAAAATCGGAACAAGCAAGGAACATTTAGTTTTCGTTCTAATGCAACTTTGTACCTTGTTAAGAATTGAAGAGCCATCTGTGTGTCAAGGATTTTTAAACATTAATATCGATGTGTTAGTTTACATTATGGACAATAAACCTTCGCTAAAATCATCAAAAGTATGTGGTATACTACTTCAAGATAAGGGATGCAGGAATGAGTTTCGAGATGACTGGAGTATAGATATACCGGCAGGTGCTTCAATGCCTGTAAATAATGCAAGGGTACTGACAAATGGTTTTAAATTTTTATATTTTCCGTTTAATCACTACTTTTAGAGGAGTTCAGAAAGACCATTTAAAATAATTCATTTAACCGACATACATCACGATTCTGATTACAGTGCTGGATCTAACGCAGACTGTGGCCTACCATTGTGTTGCCAAAAGGGAGGAACACCCCAGACTGAAACAGCTGTAGCAGGTTATTGGGGAGATTACCGCAATTGTGATACTCCATGGTACGGCTTTATTGACGTATTGCACCAGATCAAAAACCAACACGTAAGTCCAACCAAAACACAATTAAATAGCTGCATTTACTTTTCAGCAAGATATTGCTTATGTTTACTTTACTGGTGACATTATTAATCACAAAGCTTGGGATACTGAAATTAATAAAAATAAAGAAGAAATTACAAAGAGTATGTTGCAGTTAAAGGAAACGTTTGGAAATGTGCCTGTATATCCCGTTTTAGGAAACCATGAACCTCATCCAATAGATCTGTATGTTTCTAAAGTAGACTATGGTGTAAAGTAAAACGTTATACTTTCAGTTTTTCGCCGCCTACTATAAGTGCTAACAGTTCACTGTCAACTCACTGGCTTTTTGAACTAGTGGCAAGGCTTTGGAGGAACTGGTTACCTGCCGAAACCTCGGCAACAATATTAAAAGGTGGTTATTACACGGTTTTGGTTAAACCCGGTTTCCGTATTATTGGATTAAATAGTAATGTTTGTTACATATACAATCTCTGGTTATTGTATGATGATGAAGATCCATTTGAGCAGTTGCAATGGTTAGTTAAGGAACTTTTAAATGCGGAAAAGAACAATGAAAAAGTTCACATTCTTTCACACGTACCATCGGGTGATTCTACTTGTTACCGTAATTGGGCAAAAGAGTATGTGAAAATTGTGAATAGGTGGTTATGTTTTGATTTTGTTAGTATAGTAAAAATATTTTATACAAATTTTAGATTTTCACACATAATTGGTGTTCAATTCAATGGCCACACTCATTTAGATGACACTGTTTTATACTTTAGTAAGCAAAATCCTGCTCAAGCCATTAATATTGCTTTTAACGGAGGAAGTGTCACTTCATACCCACATCTAAATCCTAATTACAAACTATTTGAAATAGATCCAGATAATTTGGTATAGTCAAACGTCTGCTTAGGATGGATGTTTACAATTTATTTACAGGGTGTTCTTAATTTTGAATCTTGGACCTATAATTTAACAGCTGCAAACGAAAATGCAAATATCCCACCAAAATGGTACAAATTGTACGACTTTAAAAGCGCATATAATGTGTCAAGTTTACAACCTCAAGATTTAGTTGATTTAGTGAAACGTATGACAAAAGAAAAACATCTGTCTCAATCTTATTATAGGTATTCAGTATGATATTGTTTACTTATAAATAACTTCAAATGTTTAGGTATAAATATCGGGATTCACCACAAGTGTTTACCAAAGGATGCAATGCAGAGTGTGAAAGAGACAATATTTGTGATATGGTTTCATTTTCCACTGATGACAACTGGCATTGTCTATACTATTCGTACCTTTATCGTCAAAATCTATTCATGCTGTAAACCAATATTTGTGTCAGTTACATGTAATGTATTTGAATAATAGTATTTGTTGTACACTTATTAATCTTCAATTGAAAATTGGATACCGTATTACGGGTGAAAATGGCAGTACGATTGGTGTAACAGATAAGTAAAGAATGCTGATAGCTCAGTGGTCGAGGGTGGGTGTGATGTTGCTTGGCGTGTAGGGTGAATAGATTGATATAAGTCAAAACAGGGAAAGTCATGAATCAGAGGGGTGCTAGTTTGTTGGAAATCAAAAATAAGGGATTAATTAGCACACGAGTGAAAGCACATCAAAACAAACAAAAACTTGCTCACCTTTTGTGGCGTTAACCAGGTAAATTAGCAATGAGTATCTGGACCGGAGCTATCTGTAAAACTGCAAAATATTTGCATGCAATCAAAACAAATAGTGCTGTGAAATAAGGCGAAAATCATATGTGTTACATCCAATAATGAAATAATACACCTAAAGTTCATTAACTCTATGTATTATAATAATATAAAAAAATATTCAATGAAATGAAATTAATTGGCTGAAGCTTCCAAGTTCAATATTCCAAAATCAAATAATCTTAAACCTTAATTTTGTTTATCCATCCTAATTATCATCATCATCACGTAGAAGACATAAATTCGACAAGCTTTAAAATGCACAATGAATCCAATAATAACACACAATAATGTGAAGATCACCAAAGACAGAGTGTATACGCTTCGTTAATTGTATTCACAAACCTGACGGTACTATACATCAAAAATCGTGTTTATCCGCTTACCTAAATACAGTTACACACATATTGAAATCTCAAAAAAGACACAGAGAAGTAATTACCCTTAATTGATACAGATTTTCAGCCTAACTTTACTTTTACCAATTCACAGCGACAAGATGCAATTCTTGTACAATTGACCCCTTCGTTAATGGAACGGAAGATAACTGTTTAATCTTCAATTTGTTTTTCAAACACGAACCAATGCAGTGAACGAAAACTCTCAGTATCGTCAAGTAAATTAACCAATTCTTTTAATTCACAATCGCAAAGGAACAGCGAAATAGTCAAGATATCTTTTATTAACTGATTCACCTGGTTTTATTAATACAAACGAAAACTTTAGTATACGTAACTATTCGTTATATAAACCAAAGATTTTTTAACAATGTTTATATACATGGTCTATCTTTAAACGGCTGTGGA